>JAQFZC010008534.1:0-10089 GCA_034695205.1 Dicyrtoma fusca | reverse complement strand
TCAACCATTCAGTGACGTGTACCGTACAAACACAGAGCCATACACGATTAGCAGGCAGCGACCGAGGATTGAGCTTTTGGTCTGAGGCTGGAAATTTCCATTCCAGTCTGCAGTCCTAACCTCTCACCCAAGCACGCCTGCTGGTTTATTTACAATTCGTATTTTAAATTGTTCAGTTTATTTTTTCTTTACATTTCTCAAATAAAAGTAAATGGTCATGCTCTTGGAACGTGCGGGGGATACTCTGGCTAATTACACTGCTCCGCCATAACTACTGCCACATGACCACACTTAAGATTCCACTACTCCAAACACAGTCAAAACAAATAATAAATTATTATTGCCACTGCGCACTGGTGACCAACAAGCGGATCCCCCAGAACTTCCTCTCGCACTGGGACCATACGCAAACTACTGTCTTCCACATGGAAAATAACACTTTATTCAACACATTATCTGTTATTCGTCACCCCAGTCATAGCAACTCCGATGCAATATAATGTTATGTACAATTTAGAGATTTAGACGAACTTAAATCCATGGACTTACGTGAGAATACTGACAATCCACGGAAAGGTTTGACATTTCCAAATGAATCCAAAATGTGCACTCACTAATAACAATTGTTTGTAAGTTATGTATACATAATTAAATAAAGTATCAGTTACTGTGAGTCGCACTGCAGAGTGTGAATGACTAAATTGCTGTGTTACTGCGTTGTAACAGTCGTCCGTGTAACTTTGAAGTAATACGTAACGTTATTAATAGCTGGTGGCTGGTGAGAGGGGCCTTGGTGGTGGTTGGTTTTACTGGTTTCACAGGATTACGCAGGACTACTTCAGTTCAGTCTAGCTTTGAGAGGAGACGGAGTTCCACTACCGTGTGGTGGGGCAACAAAGCCGGGTTCCGCATGTAACACACAAGTAGACAGTCGTCTTGGCACTCACAAGATTGCTATTACTTATCACTATCACTCATGGCATTGCTACATCCACTCTGTCTGACTAGTGAGACCCTAGTAAAGACGAGACAATTGATGTGAGGGAATTGAGACTGAGACTACCTCAAAACAAAACTCTAACCATGCTCACCGCTTATCTACACCATCCCAGTGTAGCAGCGTTATTGTCGAGTCATTCAGTAAGTACATTAAGTATTAATTTGCAATGACGGGCATTAACCTATTCGCAACTGGGAAACCAAAGGAAAGAACGCTTTACAAAAGTGCTTTTTCTAGAAATTAACATTTTCAAAAGCATTAAAACCCAGTAACTAAGACTTTCAAAAAGGTCAAAGCAATAAAATAACATTTTCAAAAGGATGTAAAACAAGTAATTAACACTTTCAAAAAGGTCAAAACACGAAATTGACACTTTCGAAAAGGTTAAAACAAGATATTAACACTTTCGAAAAGGCCAAAACAAGAAATTAACACTTTCGAAAAGATGTAAAACAAGAAATTAACACTTTCGAAAAGATGTAAAACAAGAAATTAACACTTTCGAAAAGATGTGAAACAAGAAATTAACACTTTCGAAAAGGTCAAAACAAGAAATTAACTTTTGTAGAAAGATGTAAAACTATAGAGACAGCACCGTGTCGAAAAGGTTAAAGTCTGATCCAGATGGGACGATGTGATTGGGAATTAAATGAAAGTACACATTCACCACTGCACGCAGCGAGCCGAGATCTTCCAGCGCCTGAGCCTTTCAGTCTCGATGATGGAATGTTCCAGAGAAGAGTTGTGAACTTCTGCCAATATCTAAAAGGCAATAATTAAAGGAAGCGCTACGGGAATTATAAGGTGTACATACGCACGTAGGTACTTGTGTGGACTGAGGGAGAAGCTTAAGCTTTTAATACGTATGTACCTACATGTGCTCCGTAAAGATCGCTTCGTGCTCTGCTCAATAAATAATTGTGTGGATAG
Source organism: Dicyrtoma fusca (assembly GCA_034695205.1). NCBI lineage: Eukaryota > Metazoa > Arthropoda > Collembola > Symphypleona > Dicyrtomidae > Dicyrtoma > Dicyrtoma fusca. Next base: position 8,159 of record JAQFZC010008534.1, on the reverse strand, counting down.
GTTAGTTTAGTCACTTACATATCCTACAGCCGGTCCCACTAACTACAACCACCAGAACCAAACACCAATCTTCTCGCCAACAGGTTTTATTCAACCGAACATCCCTAGACCATTTCGCTTCTTCCAACTGACTGTCGGTAAATTCGTCACTTGGAAATTTTATACCGGTAAATTGGATGCCAGAAAACTCGACATTCGGTAAATTCGCCACTAGATAAACTAATCGACAAATAAATGCAGTACTAAGTAAACTGGTTGTCAAAATGATCATCAATTACCAAATAATTTTTAAAAAAGCGTAATAAAAGGAGTGCAAGTTTTTAAACCCCAAACTAGTCTTTTTTATAATCGTTCGTTGCGTCACACCATTGCACATAGGTAGTATCTTAACATCCTAAACAAATTCAACGTTGATTACTTAATTGTGGTGTCACGAAAAACAGCAGGGTACGAATTGAACCATATAACTAACGACATACGTCTTAGACGTTTAGATACACGATTAAAATTAAATCGATAATAATAACTCACTCCAATATTATACATAAAAATAATAAGAATAGAAAATGGCGATTTAAAAAAATCCTATTTGAATGCTAAACATAAACTTCAATGAAGTTTTTTGATTCGTTGCTGTTTGTGAGTAATTTGAACAAAATAATATGGTAGTATAATAGATCATTGCATTGTGATTTGCACTACTGCATATGCACGAATTTGCAGTTTGACGGAGTTCTCGAATTGAGCGAGTTGAGCTGAGCAGGATCAAGGTTACAACAAGTGAAGCCGAAGCCAAGCCAAAGCTTAAAAGCGCAAAAAACAAAAAAAAACAGAGAAACGACTTGAACCGACATATACTTATAGGTTATATAAATGTATTGACGCCTTCCATTGGCAATCAGGGGCAAGTACATATTCAGTTGTGAGACGTCACGAGTATGAGAGTTGAAATAATTGTCACTTCCACTATGAGAGCAAGAGTTCATGTCAGTCAAAGAGTGTAGGGGTATCCAGTGCACTCGACTAAGCGAAAATTACGAGAGAAGACTAACACATGTTTGGTTGTGGGAATCTGTATTCTGGTTCTGGCATTGACTCTCATATTAACCTATTCGCAACTGAAAAACCATGGAAAGAATGCTTTACAAAAGTGCTTTTTCGAGAAATTAACTTTTTCAAAACTGCAAAACTAGAAATCAACATTTTCAAAAGCATTCAAGACCTGTAACTAAGGCTTTTAAAAAGGTCAAAACAAGATATTAACACTTTCAAAAGGATGTAAAATCAGAAATTGACACTTTCCAAAACATGCAAAACAAGATATTAACACTCAAAAAGATGAAAAACAATAAATTAACACTTTCAAAAAGACGTAAAACAAGAAATTAACACTTTCAAAAACATGCAAAACAAGATATTAACACTCTCAAAAAGATGTATAAAACTAGAGACAGTACCGTTTCGAAAAGGTTAACTGAGCATCATGTGCATAATACAATTACGTGACTCTGTATAACAGAATGCGTTTACTTTAGTACGTTTCTATTTTTCTCTCGATGATAATAGAAGTAACAGATAGTTAGTGTTGAGTTTTGAAGGTTGGGATAGGATCGGATCGAGTTTTGCTAACTTGCAATTATTTCTTCCCTACCCTACCTCACTCCAACTTCATTTGCCTCAGTACCAAGTGGACCAACTGCTTCTATACAACACTTCATCCACCAAGTATACGCTATACCCTGTTTCTGTTTAATACAAGCTTATTTGCTGATTACTGCTTTGGATCCAGTTGGTTTTGAGGACCTTGAGTTGAGGAGTGAATAGAAACTACTCGAGGCAACTTATGTAACTAACCTCATCTACTATGCCACTCAGATACAAGGTCAGTGCTGTCCTCCCGTCCTATGTTACAGTGCACTGCGAAGCTCTTTCAACCAGCTTCGCTATCTATTCCTACTCTTAGCCTCAATAGCCTCAACTATGTTCCCCCACACACCCAAAGTCTAATTCCATACCACCGAATAGGCAAGCAACATCCATCGTGGCCGTACATTTACCCCCATGCACTGTCTGCAATGTAATGTAATAGTACATTGGCTCCTACCTACATCCGTACCGAGAGCCAAGGGCCGAAGACGAAGACCAAAGGAGGAATAAGGAATAACAGCGGCTCTCATCAAACTACTCTACTATCTCCTCAAATGTGAAATCAAATTAACTGAATTACGTCAAAACTGCCTAATCTGCCTGCATCTTATCACTCACTGCTGCTTCAAGTCGACAGCCTCAAAGCCCGTTCAGAAAACCAACCAGTGTGTTAAGGATTATTTGTGCACGCCTCATCCTTTAATGTGTAGTAATGTAATATATTGGTTTTATTCAGGATAGAAGTGACATGCCTATATTGCCTATTGGGCAACCAAAAGGTCGCTTCGGCGCCATTGTATTTTTCTTAAAAAGCGCCCTCCGTGTAGAATAAATTAGATACAGAGGGGTTTCCTACCAGAGCGTAGATTTTACTTGCTATGGTTCGCCATTGGAGTGTCAATGATATAAACTGCAGTTATTAAGTTTTTATTATTACTGTAAGATATTAGTCACTATAGCATGGCCACAAATAAGCTGAATGAATAAATATCAGTCGATCACAATTTTGCTTGACTTAAACTTTCCACGTTCCCCCCATTGTACCTACCCTGCTTTAAAATTGTGAATAAGCTTTATAATACCTGTTGCAGCACAGCTAGCATACAGCGCTATCTACAAATTCAGCGAATATATTTGCTTCAGCAAAAAATGCAAATAAAAATAAGAATGGGTTAGCTTTAAATGATAAAGTATTTAAGCGCGTATATTAAGAGCGTAGCATCTAGGAAACAAGTAAAGGAATAAGAACTCAACAATTAAGAATTAGAATATCAATATAAAGCCAATACATAACGACGGACTAACAGTTTACCAAGTCCAACTGTAATGGTGACTCGGAGTTCGATTTGGTATCAAAATTCATTGAAATACGTTTTTATAACTTTATATTGTGTGTATGTATTTTAGGAGTTCTGTGTTTGACACGCTATGACCGTGCCAAAAATGTCTTAACTCAGTCCAATACTTTGGGATCAATGCTATGCCCCATAAGTTTTAATTTAAGAATGTATGCATAGGACTGTGAACCAGTAAAGATGGTCCTGGGCACAAGCCCGATAACCACAACATCAGGAATGATCGGAGCTAAGTAGCCTCGTGGAAAACTCACGGATCAGTATTCCAGATAGTAAAACGCTTCTTACGATCATTAGTAAAAAAAAAAAAGAACCAACATTATAATAATAAATAATAATATTATTAATACCCATTCTAAAATTGTTGTTCTTATTCATATTTCTTTGCTTGTTTGCTCAATGTTGTCGCTTTCAATGGCAAAATGAGTCTATCGTTCATTCGTACATTTTGTCATATGTACTGACCCATAGAGAAAAAGCTTTCGAAAATCATTTTAAACAAAATAAATAATGAATAAAAATGAGATTAATTATGGTCAATAATGAAATGCTGGCGAATTTTATGACCTAAGAAAAAGCTCTGACACCAGTCATACCGTTTATTTTTCGTACAAACATTGGTAAACGATTTAACACATGAGATTTGTTTAGAGTTTTTGACAAAACCATTATGTTTAAACAGCAAAACGGCATAACTTTTTCAACAAAAATAAAATATTTTGACTACATTCACCGCAAACACCATTGTCTTCATATATCATGAATCTAACTTTGCTGGAAATGCAATTAAGTATTCAGTGGTACAATTGTAACACGCTTGGCAAGTGGCGAGAAGAGAACTAGTATGCGTTCGGGTAATTGCGTGTTAATCAATGTAGTGTGCAGATTTTAAATGGGGTATCACAAGTACAACCCGTTCACAATCAACTTAGCTAACCCTTCTACCTATGTACACATGTCTTCACTTTTATACTTACAATATCAAAATCGAGTGTATTTCGGTATGCTATTTATTATTTCTTTTACATGTTTTTCAGTTTTTCTGTTCAAAATTTCTGAAAAGTACAAAACTTCGAATTAAATATGCTAAGAGGAAAGTTCTAAACACTCATGTGTGCAATATTTTTAAAACTAAAACATTTTCAAACTAATAAACACGTTTTAACCTTGCTTTTTCACAGTTTCTGGAGCACAAAGTACTTGCTTATACTAGTTTGAGGTTCACAATACTTATTAGGCAATACTAAAACGTGTTTGAAAAATATTTTGAAAGTAATAAATTCTTCATCCGTAGTGACCATTAGGCGGTACGGAATCCAGAATTAAGTGACACACAGAAAAAGCTAAAGGCAGAAGCAGTTCCTGTCTACATATCACTGTGCTACAGTATTCCAACTATTCCTACAACGGTCACCAACGGTCTCAAATTAACTGTCCAATTATTTTTTTCTTACTCCTCAAACCATGAAACACATAGTATCAACACGATCAATTTCGTGTCGACAATTAAACCCTTTCCTGTTCTTTGGTTACTTTATTTTTTAACCCGACGTTTTCTGTATTGAGCACATATCGAATTACTGACATGTCTGTTATTTATTTCCAATTTGAATCACCGTACAAAATGAATTAAGCATGTGCCAAAGTATAGGCCCTAAAAGCTACGAGGAACCTTCCAGAATATCTCAAAATAAAATTAATATAATTCAGTGTTGCCCTCCTATCCAGCGTATGAAACAAGCCCACCTTTATTCCCACGTGGGGAATGGCGACGATTGATTTTTGTAACCATCGTAATTTTAGTTTTTCCCTTTGAGACAAGTCCGTTGAGATTTTTTCTTGTAGTCTCAGTCCTGTCAAAAACTTTGCTTTGACTCCGTCTAATTTAGAAAGTGTCTTGTATGGCTGGTCGTACAATGAACCGTAGATAAATATAGCATCAATTGTGGCCAATACAGCGAAAAATCCAACTAGCGTATTACGACTGAAGTAAAGAACACTGTACACAAGATTTAGCAATCCTGCTAAAATGGCAAGAATTTTGAAGGAGAAAACAATGTAGCGATTGCTTTGGTTAAAGAAAGTAATGGACAACACAATTTCTCGACAGTTTTTCAAAACCTTTGACCCATTGACAGTACACAGGTCGAGGTCTAGCGTTTCCTGAATCTTTTCTTCAATTTTGAGAAAAAACAACAATTGAAATACGAGAGTAAAAGCGATGGCTGAACACCAAAATATTATTACAAGCACTTCTAAGACCAGTAGAATTACAAAGGATACACTGTTTTGATGTTTAGTCTCTAGACAAGAAAATAGGGTGATTTTCATTTGTGGTTTAAATGCTAGTAGTAGAACGGGAAATGTTATTGAGCTAATAATTATATGCGGGAGAGCTAAAGTCAAAATTTCGAGTCTTGAGTATCTTAAAAAAGACTTAAAGTTCTTTATTGGCTGTGAATTTCTTTCGGATTTTGTTTTATCAAAGTTGAGAACGCTATTTTTATTATCAAAGAAAGAGTTAAAAATGGATATCGTTATATCCGGCCACAAAACAAATAGGCAGATGTGCCACAGTATCCCAGTTGTCCCAGCCAGTGAGAAAGTAAAATGGATAGGAAAATCATGGAGAACGAATAGACCATTAATGTGCTCTTTAAATATTATTGATTGCAATAATCGAAAGTTTTCGTAAAATACTACAACAACGACTACAATGAAATATAGGAGCCACAATAGTTTTTTGCACTTATTTTCTTGTCGTGATAACTTTCCCAATTTGTAGTCGATGTTAAAAGGAAACGTATTTAACTTCGAGAGAAATTTAAAAACCAAGAAGGTGATTTGATTTTCCTCCTTTGTTAGCATTTTTGAACCAAAATCTTGTGAACCAGAAGATTTCCAGTACGACTTGGTCACTTTTTTTCTTAAGACTGTCAACTTAAAGATTAAGCTGTAGCACAAACATCTAATAATGCATATATTGAATTATGTACAATTATCAGCCTCTGCTATTACCTATAAATATTGTGGCAAACCTGTTAAAAGAGAGGAAGGAGAAAATAGCTATACAATGCTATTCAATCGTTTTCACCTTTTTACTGCTTTTCGTGGACGCTTTCCGTATTTTACGATGAATGGCCCCTACTATTAGTAGGGACCATTCATCATAATGAGAAGAAACAGCGATTGAAGTTTTTGGAACTAACTGAGGGACGGCTAAAAGAAATTTTGGGGTACGAAAAGTATGTAATTACTTGACGTCAATACAAATACGACGCAGTGGTCTAGTGGCGATCGGATTTCTTCAACTGATAGAGAAACAGACAGGTCAAAGAATTCATGAGCTCTTAATTTGAATACGGGTGCTGTGTAATTGCACGGTATGTATTGTAGTATGTATGTTTGCAGATTATTACTAAAGTATCTACAGCACACAATAGCAGGGTAACTTCAATTTTTCATAATTATTGGCCAAATGTGATCGTTTTGTATGTAATTTTAAAGTAAATGACAAGTTTACAGCCCTGAAGCTGATTTTATGAATACAATGTTTAAAGCTTGAAATTTTTTGAAAAATGCTGCAAAATCATGTAAAAACCAACTTTGCCAAAATGTTGGGCTAAAGGTAAATACCAGTCTCAGAGTCTATGGAATTCGCATTCTACATACGAATAGCTTTCTAACGGTACACCCGTGATATGTAATGTTTTGTATTTTGAAAAAGTGCCAAACGTGGAAACACAACATTAAATTCCGATCCTCAGTAAGTACGACACATTTTTAAACGCTGCTCACTCATGCAATGTAAAATGACACGTATTCTCACAATCTCAGAAAATCTTCAATACATATACATATAACATATTATATTTATATACATATATATATGTATATGTATTTCCATTCTTGCAACCTGTAAATATGGAGGTACTTAAAACATGTAAATCGAGGTTCTGTATATTCTGAAAGTGTCTACAACTAGGCTTTGCATGTTTTTGAAAAGCTCAAATCAAAATTTTGCAAGTTTAATAAATGGCATCATAGTTTTGAATGCTTCAGAAAGTGCATGCGAGGCTCTGCGTGATTTGAAAAAGTGGAAATTACAAGCTTTCCATTCTTCAAGAAGTACAATTAAGATCCTGCAAGTTTTTAAAAATGCAACTCGAGGTTTTTTACGTTTAGAAAAAGTGTAAATTGAAGTAACAAAATGGATTTTTTACCATTTTCAATATTTTGAAGCAAAACCAGCCACTATTCGAGAAAGTTCTTAATTCAACGTCGGTAGGGCTTCGCCACTTTTTTCCAATTATCAGCCTCTGCTATTACCTAATTATCAAAATTCCAGGAAACCGTTCCGTAAAAGACGTAAGTAATACTTCTTCATATTTGAACTGCAATTATAAAATAGCTAACCGAGTAAATATACTTAGGTCAGGCATATAATTTTGTAATTTTCAAAACTGATTCAACTATTTTCGGCTAATTATAGTGTATCGTCGACACTTTTTGTATTTACCTAAAATAACGGCCCCTACTATTAGTAATCATATAATTAGAAACAGCGACTGAATTTTTTGGAATTAAGCGATGTCCAATAGAAAGTACGGCTTACAAAAATGCGTAATTATATGATGGCGTCAAGGTACACGCTGCCCACACTGGTACACTTAGTCAATCACATTTAAACAACCAATTTTAACAAAAGTAAACTTTTTTGGGTGAACAAATTCAAAACATTTTTTGGGCGGCACTCTTTTAAATACTGTACATCTTCACCATCAAAAGTACACTTATATACGACAGAATTACACAGGCTGATACTGACGACGTTATCCGCCCAATGTTACCGGACCAACCACAGCTAGCCAGAAGTTCCGAAATCTGAATTTTGACTTGAAAAACTTGACGACCACAGATTTTGAACTCGCTCGCGTACTCCTATCTACGACATGATGTAGCGCGTATAGGAGAGCTCCAGTCAATAAATCAGTTCCAAAGATCGAGGAAAACCATATAGCGTGTAGATATTATTTAGTGTTGGCTTCCGCAGCTCTACTTTAAAATTAAAATGGATACTTACTGTCGAAAAAACCCACATGTTCACTTTTGTAATTAGGGACAGGTAAGTTACTCCAACATTGTACCGCCCATCCT
>JAQFZC010008533.1:0-10090 GCA_034695205.1 Dicyrtoma fusca | reverse complement strand
TAAGTGTACAGAAATTAGTGTAAACCTAACTTTTTAGCCACTGAATAGCTTCAATTAAATGACACATACTTTTAAGTTACTTAAAAGTGTCATAATTCTTATTTTTAGCCTGTTTATTCAAACTAAATTCAGAGCAGTAAAAAGGTTAGTTTGAATAATACACGGGTCTCTATATTAATACGCGGGTCTCTAATTGTACGCGGGGGTTCGAGGGGCTGAATGGAATAGTGCGCGGGCGTTTTATTAGAGAGTTTACGGTAGATTGACTGAGCGTCAATTTTCTTGTTAACCTATTCGCAACTGGCAAACCACGGAAAGAATGCTATACAAAAGTCTTTAAATTCTATAAATGACCTTTTTCGAAACGGTCTTAACTAGTAAACAGCACTTTTTCAAAATGGTCAACACTAGTAAATAACACTTTTACAAAACGGTCAAAACTAGGAAACAGCACTTTTTCAAAACGATCAAAACTAGTAAATAACACTTTTAAAAGGTCAGAAAGCTAGAAATTAACGTTTTCAAATGTTCAAAATTAAAAATTCCCTTTTTGCAAAAACATTAAAAACTAATTATATTACCGTTTCGAAAAGGTTTTAAGGGGGCGACCATACAGTTGTGGAAGAGATCACCGTCATCGGGGAAGACAGCTCAACACGGTGTTAGACCTCAGATGGAAATGCAATTTACATTTGCTCCGATGCCGGAGATGGCTTAAACGAACCACTGATAAGCAACAATAAACTTTTAGGGGTACAGAATTGAAACAACTTATTGTATTTGATTTATAATTCATCAAGATTCCAGTCAAATACCACCACAATTTGAGTGATTTTGCCACCTTTTGAGGCACTAATTTTGCCTTTTTGTGAGTGGTAGTGTATGATTTTGACCCTTTTGAAAGTGTTATGTTTCAGGTTTGATTTTTTTGAAAGTGCTATGTACTAAGTTTTGACCTTTTTGGAAATTGTTAATTTGTTTTCAGTTGTCAGCTCTGGACTTAGTACTGTCCTCGGGATCACTTCTGTAGTCGGGTCGTTTGTGATCTACACGAATCGGGCATTGATTCGTCGCAAGCTCAGGTTAAGCTTAGATGTGAGAGAGTATAGATACTTATGCAACATTACGTTTTTGGTTGAGTTAAAACTCCTTAACGATGAAAACGTATATATGCCTACAACAAAGTAGTTATTCGAACCTACTGCCGACTTACAAGTCGGTACAATAATAATTCTATTTACATACTAAAAGTAGCACGAGATGTAAAACTCCGAATTGAGACGAAAGGGCCAGCGCCGGAAAATCTCCTTAGCCATCCTATGAAAAATTAATTATTTATATTTCTGCAAAAATACACATATTTTGAAAGGTGGGTTTTTTAAATTTTATTTTAATATTTATCAAATTTGATATTTAAAAAAACTAAACTGCAGTAATGAATTAAATTCTTCCTATTAATAAAATAATAAAATAAAAACTTACTTGAAGGTTTTGGAATTTGTATTTTATACTTTCCGTGATTGTTTCCCCCAGCTAGGTAGCCATCAGCAGGGGCCAAATGGAAACTGATTTCCATCAACCTGTTTACTTGAGCTAGTAAAAGTGCTTGCGTTATTTTTTGTAGGGAAAATAATAAATTGTGGATGGAGATGGAATTAAGGTTATTTTCAGCACGTGATAGGCGGTTGTACTGCCCTTATATTGGCAGCTGCCACTCTTATAAATAAATTAACCACATAACAAATTAGTTTTGTAATACAGGTGTGCAAGCGTACGTCAATGAGCAATTAACCTCAAAGAATTGGGAGTATTAGACTTTATTTGGATTAAAAGCATGTGAAAACTCCTAATAATACAATTTGAAAAGAATTAATGAATAGTAAAATATGATATCTGCTTTTACTAGTGATGCATGGAGTGGAGGTTGGCGTCAAAGCAATAATGCAATGCAAATGGTGAAAACATATTGAATGAATTTGAAGAAATGACTTTGTAATGTTGCATTTTTAATTACACAAAATCAAATAATAAAGGGCAACAACAATAATACATCATTATTTTTGTAGTTTTCTTGACGGTAGGTTTACATTCTATACTCTGCACTTTTGCGATGATGTTAACAAATATTTACTAAATAACAAGTATTTAATTAGTTCCATCGGCATAGAAATACATTATCAGTTACGAATGCCGTAATCTCTTTTTCTGCTTGTGCAAACGCTGTCAGAGATCTGTAAAAATTCAAGTAGAAAACAAATTAATCACTGTTAATTATTTGTTTAGTTGTGTTTCTCTTTTTGTGTGTTAATTATACCTAAGTAATATTACTCATTGTAAGGATACGGAAAATAATAAATCCATTAAAATTAAAGTGCATGTTTATTTACAAAAATCCCGTTGCTTAGAATAAATAGTAATTTAGCTCCCTTTTCCTTCCCGTGCGCCTGGATTAATCGATCGTTTAAATAAGAATAGGGGCATTCATAAATTACGTTTCCTAAATATTTTGAAATTTTTAGGCAACTTTTTAAATAACTCATCCATTATAGACGTTTCGTTTCAAAAGAAATCAAGAACAAAATAACTGGATTAACGAATCAAGTGCACGCTGCGTAATCTCTTTTTTTGCTGAAATAAAACTCCGTTAGAGGTCTGTAGAAATCCAAATATAAAATTAATTAATCACTGCCAATTATTCTTTGTCAAAGCAAATATGTATGATTTAAAGAGAACATGATTTTTTTTGTAACTATGCTTTACCTTGCGCCGTTTCCATGGAGATGATTTAGTTTTACAATATAATTTATACATGTTTTTCTGGCTGTTACAGCGATCGAATTATACGACTTTTGGACCAAGGATAACAATTACTTCTGTGGCACTGTTTGATGGTTTTGTGAGCCCGAAAATCTGTTGAGTGAAAATATAAATAAATTATACAACTTCAAATTAGTATAATTGCAGAAACATAGCAAAAATAACTATGATTTAGGGAAGTTTTTGGGCAAGTTTAGCCTTTAACATTCGGCAGCATAGGAGAGGAACAATAACAGTGCTGTTAGCTTTGAGGAAGACTGCGAATGAATGAGACACCGTCTGATTCCAAAACATGATTAGCTCCTGCACTTATGCGGTTTTAAAATGAAGAATTTACTAGTCTGTTTCTGCTTTTATGAAAATGTGTCATTTAAATCCTAAAGTTTTGCCTGCGCGTCACTTTGCACTGAAACAATAATGCATACGGGTAATTTTGTATCAAGAGAGCTAAATGGCTACCTATGCCTTTCTATCAAGCCGCCTAAAATACACCTACAATCCACGTTTAGTAAATAAAAGCATTGAGATACAAACAAAAAATACACACATTGCTCAGTCTCCGTGATTTTTATTTATTTTATTTTTATTTTTTATTTATAGCATACTGCAGTATACCGTACTACAGAATTAAATTGCGACTTACCATTATCGGTGCTGCTCCAGTGTGGCCGTACTTCATACAGCAATTTTCCAAATTGTTCCGCAACAAAACAAACCCTACCAAAATAGCTTAAATAGCATTATACAGGGATTTGATACAGGAAGAAAGAGACGCTCGGTGGGAAACTGGATCAATTGAAGAGTTCAATTAATTTAAAGCACTCATCTGTTTTTTTACATTTTTTTTCCACTAACTGGTTACAAAGGTTGTTTACAAATATTCTAAACTAGTTTTATCGAAATATCCACTTTTAATGGCGGATGTCGTTTTTTTAAATACCCAATAGAATGAACCACAATTATTTTTAGTTTCCCTAAAGATTACTATTCCAACACTTTGCAGTCTTATACTGTGAGTGGGTGCGTGGACATTTTGACCAACTTTTAACGAAACTAACTTCATAAGAAGCAATGATGTAAATGTATGTGTAAAGATTTTGGGCAATTATTGCTCCATGAATTCAGTGGTGAAGTAGAAAGAATAAAAGTGCTGTTAGCGGTGAGGCAGACTGTGAGTGACTGAGACACCGTCTGCTCGGTTCATCGGAGAAAATGTGGCATCGGTGAAGGAGCAAAGTGGCCCATTTGTAAGCTTTATTCCAAGGCAAGGAGATAAATAGCATTTCAATCAGCTTTATAGAGAAATTGGCCCAGGAAGCATTCAATCAAACTGTAGCACAACAATTATTTAAAATTGATTAAGTCATTTATCTCTTTTTGCGTTTTAATTGTGCTCAGGTAATACGACTGAAGGTACACACAGTCCCAAGTCAATAGAAATTAAAGCAATAAACCATTCACAGTATAACAATGTATCGCCAAAATGAGTAACTAATTCACTCACTAATAAAGGGCAAGCCCATCACTATAACTCATTTAACATTCACCAATGAACATGGCTCTGGTCGTGGGAACTTTTGCACTTTATTTCCCACGGTCCTTATCTCAACGGCGATAACACTTTTGGACTTCCACAGTTCACCAAAGGAGACCCATGGGTCGGATGCAGGAACTTATGAGCTGTGACACATTAGAACTCAGTCTCCCAAGTCTGTTACTTGGAAAGGATCACTATACACAAACGGGCAAGGATGGGCTCCTTGTCCACAGTCAATACACTCTCGAGGTAGGTGGGCCAAGGGATTCCCACGCTCTGGGACTCACTTGGAATACCGCCCACGACACTTCTTTCTTAATCCGAGAGTGACTGAAGCTGAAGGAATTCCCTGGTGCTCCGGGAGAGAGGCCCACGGGGGTGGACGACGATCTCTTGGGCCAGGCACTCTGGATACGGGTGGATGAAGAACTTCCCACGCTCTGGAACTCACTTGTGTCTATGTCCACTTCACAGATTTCCTAGTCCAAGGCAGGTTCCCGATGTAGGGATCTCCTGGTGCTCCTGGGGGAATGCCCACGAGAGTGGATGACTGTCCCAGGGTCAGAACCTCCAGGTGAAGGTGAGTACTTGTATTCCCACGCTCCGTAACTCTACTGGGAATACGCCCACGTTACGAATTCGTCTTCCGAGGCTGAGTATAGGTGAGAGGAGCTTCTGGTGTTCCGGAGGGGAAGCCCACGAGGATAGGAGACTGACCCAGGGCGGGGCCCCCTCGATGTGGGAGAGCTAAAAGGTTCCCACGCTCCTTGGCCCGATTGAGAATACGCCCACGTAACTAATTTTCTATTCTCGGGCTGGTAACGGGTAACGAGGACTCCTAGCACCCCCGGAGGAAGGCACACGATGGTGGGAGACCAATTCACACAATTTGGGAGCCCTCTCTAAGCTACACAGCAGAATGGGCTGGATGCAAGACTAATGATAGTAACGAATCCCGATTACTACTGGAAGACTTTATGCATTAGCACCTGTAGAATAAATCTCAAATTAGTTAGGCCTTCATCCACACAAAGTCCGAATTAAAAGGCAAAGGCCCTGTTTTATTCCAACTAATTTCTTACTGGCTAGATCACATGTGAAATACAGGATCAATTCCTGAAATGGAGAATTAGATCGAATAATACTACTTCCTCAAACCTTACCAAAGCTAGTAAAACTAATTATTAAATCGTAACTATAGAAACTAATGGAGATGGAAAGAGGAAGAAGAGATGGGTGGGGTACGAATTGGCGATGAGTCTACGAGACGTTCTCGGAGATTCAGCCGCAGCAGACGAGATCGAATTTCAGACTGGCTAAAGGCACAGCCGAGTGCCTTGTTCGTTGCTCGTTCCGTTTATCTCCTTTTCCAATCTCCAGTCCATGCCTGCTTCTCCGTCTTTCCATTTCTCTACTCCCCACCAGCAGACAGCGCTGACGACATTCTCTCGTTTCACCGACTGCTGGCTTTTTGAGTTTATCATTCACATTCCCTCCTCAATGGCAAATGGTTCCCGGATCCTCCGAAAGAGGACGCGGGAGCTCGTTATTTGAAATCTGGGTCTTACAACAATAATTCCATGGGTTAAAACAATGACAAACTAGCACCTTCTTTCCTTCTAATAGTGTGACTGGCTGGATTAATCGATCATACACGCAAAGGAAGGGGCCATTCACAAATTACGTTTGACGGAATTGAGTGAATTTTAAATATTAGCTGGCATATCCCTATTACAATCGGTAAGAAACTGACCATCAATGATTAGAAAAATTCGACGTTGAAGTATTTATTCAAATTAATATTTTGGTTAGTAGTATTATGTACACGACAATTTTGAGCATACACAATCACACTATTATTTATATTGGTCATTACAGTGACAAACATAATTATTTGAATTTTTAAACTAAATTAAAAAGTGCTGAGCTGATTTCCGTTGCTCACCACTTATGCTGAAAGAAGCATCGCTGCATTTACTCGCCCGGAAACGTCTGTGGACTTTTTTAGTGGGAGCAAGAACTTAAATCCTTGGAACCAAGATGACCCCACAAATACGACGGAATTGAGGGGAAATGTAGATCGTTGCAAGCATGTATTTCATTGACAATCTTCATATGTTTTAATTTACACATTTGACCAGCTATACAAGAAATCTGGAAGTAATATTACCATTGGTTTTATGCTCAACAGAAATTCAGAGACGACTGTAGCTTGGTTTAAAAAAAGAATTACTGCACAGTGGCAGCGATCACAGAGAAACAGTGACAATATTTTGAAAGTTTAGTAAACAAATTTTACTAATTTGTAACAATACGCAAAATTCGGAGCTCTTCACTCTTCATTGACCGAAACTGGTTTCTTTTTTAAATGATTTAAGTTCGACACTAATACAATTGATCAGTTCATAATTTGGCTTGTTTGCTAAATTGTGCAATAATTTTTTTCAACTGGCTAAAACAACTTTCCCACAATAGTGTCAAGCCAACTGTAAAAATTCTAGTTACGAATACAGTGTTATACTGTGGCGTTTGAGATTATAATTATAGCAATCAGTTTAAAAGTTGCATCGGCAAGGAAATACTTTATGCACTACGCATGCCATTACAAAATTACAAAAGGATTTAAATAACTGATAACTGATCTATTATGGATGGGATACATTTTAAGCAACTTCTCATGGAGATAATTTGATTAAGCAGTTATATCTAGGCCGCGTAATCTTCTTCTATAGTTCTTGTATTTTACTCCGCCAGAGAACTGTAAAAATCCAAAATTTAAAATAAATTAATCACTGCAAATATAATCCTTAGTTAACGTAACATCATTTAAAGAGAAAACGATTCAATGTTGTAAGCTGTATTTTAAATTGCGCCGTTTCCATAGAGATGATTTAAAAGACAGTATAATTTGTAAGTACATGATTTTCTAGCTGTCATCTTGACCGTCTTATAGAACCACACAATTAGGAATAATGATTTATGGCGCACCATTTGATGGTTTTGTAGGCCCCACCACCTGTTGATAGTAAATATAAATAAAATATACAACCCTAAATTATTGTAATGACAGAAACGCACAGTATTTTGTACAAAAAGCCACTTACTTTAAATAATGTTAATGAGCAAACAAGCTTTCTTGCCAATAGTCCTAGCAATAATACCAACCTATACAATTCCCTATGATTATACCTACCTGTATATCATTTTATATGCATCATAACAAAAACTGATTAAAAAAAATCTGATTAAATCGTAATTTATTTTTTCATAAAACTGTGTAAAAACTAACTTTTGAACTTTCTAAAGCGTACAACTCTTTGTTTGGCAATTTTTTAAAACAAACAGAATCTCAACCGCACTTTTTTAAACACCACAAAAACTGGATTTGGGTTTTTCCAAACCATGCGAAACCTTGATTTACACTCGTTTAAAGCATACAAAACCTAGATTTACCTTACTTTCAGAAAATAAAACCTATATTTCCTCTTTTTTAAAACCTGCTACACTTCGAATTATACTTTTTTAAATAATGCAAAACCTAGATTTACACTTTTCCAAACCAAGTACATACCTTGATTTCAAAACATAACGAGCTCTTATACATACTTATTTAGTGTAATAACTTTACGAACCCCTATATTTACATTGAAAAAGGTCCAATAAGCGGAGAACGCGACCTTTTATACTTGTCAGGCGTCATCCTTTCGAAAGAAGCAAAATCTTATCTAAAAAGAAGACAGGAACAGAATAATTTACTGAAAGATCAGCCGAGACAGTTCTTCCAAGGTGATCAGGAGAGATTTACTGGTTCCTCAGATCATTTTATAAATTCTTTTGTAGCTTGACTTTGTATTGTAACATTTTCATTTTCCAAGTTTGTTCGTTTCCCGGCCGTCACAATAATTATCGTATTATACGACTTGTAGACTAATCGTAATTATTTTGGTTGGACTCTTTGGTGGTTTTGTGGGCCCCAAAATCTGTTGATAGTAAAAACAAATAAATTATGGAACTTTTGATTATTTTAATGACAGAAACGTAGCTAAAGTAACCAGGTGGAAATTGTGGCATCGGTGAAGAAGCAAAGGGACTCATTTGTGAGCTTTATACCACCAATACCACCACAAGAGGGTAGAATTTGAATATACAGTGTAAATACATTGGCCGAAAACATATGGAATCTAACTCTGTAGCAAATGTATTTAAAATTGTTGTGGAGTTTTTCCTTTTTTGGGTGCTATGACCGAGTAATAATACTAAAGGTACGGAAAATTATAAATCAATAGAAATTAAAACACTAAATTATTCACAGTAATTCCATGGCTAAAAATAAGGAGTAAACTAGCTCCCTTTCTTCCTTCCCGTGTGCCTAGATTAATCGATCGTACACATCCTCCGTACAATATTGCTGTTTTGCAACGATGTTTTTGACCGGATGGATTTCCGCCCTCAAGAATTACATTCTTCCTTTGTTTTTTTTAACGAATACAAAGAAGCTTAGGACTTATTGATACATAATATCGCTGCTAAAGATACAAAATCGCATGTTTCTATAAAAACTTTACAAAATGCTAATGCAGTCTTCTTTACATAATGATGAAATCACCCGTTTAGCACTGTGTGAAAATTAATTTTTGTAATTTCTAAAACATACAGGACTCTCATTTGCACTTTTTTAAACCGTACAAAACCTCAATTACAATGTTTAACCTTTTTAAAACGGCAATATACTTAGTTTTTAATGTATTTGAAAAACATAAATTTCTAGTTTTGAACATTTTAAAACGGTAATATTTAGCTTTTTGACCTTTTAAAAGTGTTATTTGCTACTTTTTACTGTTTTGACAAAGTTAATTTATAGGATTACACACTTTTGTAATGGATTTTTACCATAGTTTAGCAGTTGCAGAAAGGCTACTAAACAACGCCCACGCTCGATTTGCACTCTCTCAAAGCAAACAAAACCTTTTGCCCGTTTTTGAACAAGCAAAACCTCGAATTACAATTTTTTAAATCAATCGTATATCTTGAAAACGTGGTTAGGGATTGCACTTAGGTATGGGGTTTAAAATATGAAATTTACTGTTTCAGCTTTTATGAAAATTCGTCATTTAAATTTAAATCCTAAAGTTTTGCCTGCACTTCACTTTGCACTTAAACCATAATGGATACGGCTAATTTTGTATCTAAAGAGCGAAATGGCTACGTAGCCTATGCCTTTCTATCAAGCCGCCTAAAATATACCTACGCTCTACGTTCAGTAAAATAAAAGCATTAAAATACAAACAAAAAATACACACATTAGCTCAGTCACCTTAATTTGTATTTATTTATTAGCATACCCTACTACAGAATTAAATTGTGACTTACAATTATCCATGCTGACCCGGCATTGCCGTATTTCATACAGTAAATTTACAAATTCTTTTTTAGCAAATTTACAAACCCCGCGAAAGTAGCGTTTTACAGGGATTTTATACAAGAAGAAAGAGGCGCTCGGCAGGAAACTTATCAATTGAAGAGTTTAATTAATTTAAAGCACTGATTTGTTTTTTTTTTACATTTTTTTCCAGCTAACTGGTTATAAAGGTTCTTCACGAATATTTTAAACGTATTTTATCGAAATATCCACTTTTAATGGCGGAAGTCTTTTTTTTAAGTAGTGCAACACAGTATTACGCCAGAACTCCTATGCTCGTGAGATTCCGAATGACTTCTCCCTCGCCTACTCCTTCA
>JAQFZC010008532.1:0-10091 GCA_034695205.1 Dicyrtoma fusca | reverse complement strand
AACCGCATATAAGGAAAATCGTTCTACTACGCAAAACAAAGACATTACTAAAGGAACCACTGCAGACACCTTAAACATCCAACGCACAGACACCCTGGACACCCAACGCATAGACACCAAACGCAGAGACACAATGTACACCCAACGAACAGACACACAGGACACCAAACTCCCACACATACAGGACACCCAGCACACAGACACAAAGGACACCCACCACACAGACACCCTAGACAGCCAACACACAGACCCAACACACCCAACACACACACACCCTACACACCTAACGCACAGACACACAAAACACCCAACACAGAGACACCCAACACACAGACGTAGTGGACACCCAACACACAGACACCCTACACACCCAACGCACAGACCCTACACATCCAACGCACACACACAAAGGACACCCAACACACAGACACGCTAGACACCCAACACACAGACACCCTACACAACCAAAGCACAGACCATACACATCCAACGCACAGACACCCTACACACCCAACACACAGACACCCTACACACAGACACAATGGACACCCAACACACAGACAACCAAAACACCTAACACACAGGCACAATGGACACCCAACGCACAAACACCCTAGACAAACAACGCACAGACACAACGGACGTCCAACGCACAGACACCCTAGACACCCAACGCACAGACATACAGGACAACCAACGCACAGACACCCTAAAAACATAACACAGACACCCAAGACACCCAACGCACAGACACACAGGACACCCAGCACACAAACACAAAGGGCACCCAGCACACAGACACGATGGAAACCCAACACACATACCCTACACACCTAACACACAGACACTCTACACACCTAACGCACAGACACACAGGACACCCAACACACAGACACCCTACAAAACAAATACACAGACACACAACACACAGACATACTGGAGACCCAACAAACAGACACACAGGACAACTAACACACAGACATGCTAGACACCCAAAACACAGACACACAGGACAACTAACGCACAGACACCTTACACACCCAACACAGAGACACGCTAGACACCCAACACACAAAAACACCTTAGACACCCAACGTACAGACACACAGGACGCCCAACACACAGAACCCTTCACACCCAACACACAGACACCCAACACACAGACACGCTAGACACCCAACACACAGACACACAGGACACCTAACGCACAGACACCCTACACAACTAACGCACAGACACCCTACACAACTAACGCACAGACACACAGGACAACCAACACAGAGACACCTAACAAACAGACACAGTGGACACCCAACACACAGACACCCTAGACACCCAACGCACATACCCTACACATCCAACGCACAGACCCTACACATCCAACACACAAACACGCTAGACACGCAACACACAGAAACACCTTAGACACCCATCGTACAGACACAAACGACACCCAACTCACAGACACCCTACACACCCAACACACAGACACCCTAGACACCGACCGCACAGACAACCTACACACCCAACATACAGACACGCTAGACACCAAACCCACACACACACCTTGGACACCCAACGTTCAGACACAAACGACACCGAACACACAGACACTTTACACACCCAACACACAGACACTCTAGACACCGAACGTACAGACATTTTACATACCCAACAAACAGACACCCTCGACAACCAACACAGAAACACAATTGACACCCAACGCACAGACACTCTACACACCTAACGCACAGACACACAAGACACCAAACACAGAGACACCCAACACACAGACACAGTTGACACCCAATACAAAGACACCCTAGACACCCAACGCACAGACCCTACACATCCGAAGCACAGACACGCTAGACACCCAACAAAGACACATAGGACACCAAACGCACATAAATCCAACACACAGACACGCTAGAAACCAAACACACACACACACCTTGGACGCCCATCGTACAGACACAAACGACAAATAACACACACACACTCAACACACCGACACCCAGCACACAGACACCCTAGACACTGAACGCACAGACACCCTACATACCCAACACACACACATCCTAGACAACCAACACGCAGACACCCTAAACACCCAACACACGGACACAAAAAAAACCTAACGCACAGACACCCTAGACAATCCACGGACAGACACAATGGACACGAAACGCACAGACACTCTAGACAACCATCGCACAGACACCCTAGACACCCAACGCACAGACACACGGAAGATTCAACGCACAGACACCCTAGACACCCAACACAGACACTGTAGACACCCAACACACAGACACCTTGGACACCCAACACACAGACACCACAGACACACAACAAACATACACCCTAGACACCCAACGCACATACGCAATGGACACCCAAAGCACAAACCCTTTAGACATCCAACCCATAGACACACTAGACCACCAACGCACAGACACACATGACACCTAACGCACAGACACCGTAGATACCTAACACAGACACCCTAGACACCCAACGCAGAGACACACAAGACACTTAGCACACAAACACAAACGACACCCAGCACACAGACCCTACAGACCCAACACACAGACACCCTTTACACCTAACGCACTAACACACAGGACACCCAGCACACACACATACCGGACACCTAACACACAGACACGCTAGACAACCAACACACAGACACAAAACCCACACAACACACAGACACAGTGGACACTTAACACACAGACACCCTAAAAACCCGACGCACAGACCCTACACATCCAACGCACAGACACGCTAGACACCCAACACACAGACGCAAAGGACACCCAACGCACAGACACCCTACACACCCAACACACAGACTTGCTAGACACCCAACACACACACACCTCGGACACCCAACGTAGAGACACACACAAAACCCAACAAACTGACACCCTACACACCCAACGCACAGACACCTTAGACACCGAACGCAGAGACACCTTACATACCCAACACACGGACACCCTAGACACCTAACACGCAGACACTCTAAACACTCAACAAACAGACATACAGAACATCCAACGCACAGACACAATGGACACCCAACGCACAGACACCCTAGGCAACCAACGCACAGACTCGCCGGACTTCCAACGCATAGACACCCGAGACACCCAACGCACAGACTCACAGGACAACCAACGCACAGACACCATAGACACCCAACACAGACACCCTAGACACCCAACGCACAGACACACAGGACACCCAGCACACAAATACAAAGGACACCCAGCACACAGACACAATGGACACCCAACACACAGACACCCTACACAAACAACACACAGACACCTAACACACAGACATACTGGACACCCAACACACAGACATACTGGACACCCAACACACAGACATACTGGACACCCAACAAACAAACACCTTGGACACTCAACGTACAGACACACAGGACACCCAACACACAGGCACCCTACACACCCAACACACAGACACCTGAGACACCCAACGCACAGACACCCTACATACCCAACACACAGACACCCTAGACACCCAACACGCAGACACACAGGACACCCATCGCACAGACACCCTACACACCCAACACACAGACACGCTAGACACCCAACACACTGACACCTTGGACACCCATCGAACAGACACACAGGCCACCCAACACACAGACATTCTAGACACTTAACGCACAGACAACCTACACACTCAACACACAGACACCCTAGACACCTAACACACAGACACCCTAGACACCCAACACACAAACACCTTAGACACCCAACGTACAGACACACAGGACTCCCAACACATAGACACCCTCGACAACCAACACACAGACACACTAGACACCCAACGCACAGTATAAAAATGTGCGTTAAGTTTAAAAACAGCTTGGGTATTGGAGAATTAATGAAATACGAGAAAAGAATCTCGGTTTTGAAAATTAAAATGTTATTCGGTACAACCGAGATTTTAGGTTCTGTTACTGTCTTGATTGTATAATTTACAATTTTATTCTGTTTCGGGCGTTCTGTGGCTAAATTACCAAAAAATTTAGTTTCTAAAAGCAAAATATTCGTGTCACGGATCTGCTTGTTCTTATATTGCCTAAAAATCCCTTACATATTTTATGGAACTTTGAAGCTGCTTTTCTAAAAAACCCAAGTTTCAAAATGAAAAATTTTGTCTCAGTAGAGGAAAGGAACTCTAAAGATCAAGAAAATGAAAACAAAATTTTGGTCGGAGATGATTTTTTTTGTCGTCCTCTGTACCAAAAGCGCGCGCAGATTTAAATGGCCGTTAACATCACACGTATTTACTGAACGCTGGAAGTCAGTTTAAATACTTACTAAGTTGGAAAATAAACTAACTTTATTCAGTTAATAAACCTACAACAAAGTAGATAAATAAACCTACCTAAGTAGGTTTAAAAAGCATACTTCCTGACTGAATAAGTTTAAAAGCTCAAGACACTATTTTGGATAGTTTAAAAGTGGTAGACGCCCCAGTTTATCTAATTTTTTGCCGACACCCACTTTTATCAAAATAAAAGCTGCAGAAACAAACTTGTGTCCAACTTAAAACTGCAAGCACCCACTTTATTAAGTTTAAAAGCTCTAGACACAATTTTGTAATGGTTTTAAAGTAGTATTTAATAGCTTTAAATTGGTAGACACCCCATTTTATCTAATTTAAATCTTCTTATATTCTAACTATAACTAATATTCTAAATTCACAATGCAACTGCTATTATTGTTGACTGTTGTAATATCCAGATTCCCGATATGCGTCATTTAGGCCATCTTGAAGATGGAAAGTGAACAAATTATAAAACTATCGGGTGGAATATGCCAAAGCGACAGATTCCAGTAGTAGATTTTAACATGATCACAAGTGAAAACGACAGTAGAACGTTTTTTGGAAGTGAGTGTGGTGTAGTGGGGATAGGCAATAGAAGCTTCCAGATCAAATAACGGCATGCTCTGGAGATCGTGCGGAGTGATAACGGCCTCCTCTGGACCCAAAAGCGACCGGTGGATAGTGTGCATGTGCAGTCCTAAATCTAACACGTCAAGTGTTGCTTTCAGACATCGCACCTTATGCTCAATTCCCATTCCCCATACTTCTTCTTCTTTTCAACTTTCCATTAGTTAGGCTAGTTTTAGTTTATTTCATTTATTTAATATTTAAATAGTAGCGAGAGTTAAGCGTTGTGATTGCCAGCAAAAATTATATAACTTTTATTTGATTAAGCTTGAGGCTAATTACGAGCAGTTTGCCAATGGTGGAGGACTTTGTGTGAAAGCAGAGTAAAGTGTGGATAGAGCGATTATGTGGCAATAATTGTTGAATAAAGGGCGGCGATAAATGTCATTTGATTGTGGAAGAGAAGTAACGGAGAGCCATTTATTTCATCCCGTGTGTTCTTTACATCTTCTATCGGGCAGGGAAATAAAGTGGAGAGGAAGTTCCCAAGGTTGTGTTAAAAGGGGATCCATACAACTTCTAGTCCGTAGGAAATAGCCGTGTGAGGTTCTTACGCTCAACATTAGGGACCCTGCGAAGCAAGACTGGAACTTTCCCACGCTCAGCATCCTTGACCGTGGGAACTAAGTGACTAAATGTGCTAGAGTCTAGACGAAGTTCCAGCACACATTCATCTAGGCTGATTTTAGGATTCATAAGTTCCTGCAAACGACCTAAAAATCATCGTCGTGGATTGTGAAGTTCGAAAAAGACCATCGCCCCAACACTTGGTAAGAGTTTAGACTTGTGATTTCCAATTAGAACCGGGCTCGCCTTTGAACTGTGTGAACTAAAATCCGATTTTGGCGATATACTGTTGCACTTTTGACACTCAATTTTGACTGTTGACACTTAATTTTGACTGTTGACACTCACGTTTGACTGTTGACAGTCAATTATGACTATGAAAAGGAACTGTTGACAGTGAACAGCTACTGTTGACGGTGGACATCCACTGTTGACGGTAGACATCGACTGTTGACGGTAGACAGCCACCGTTAACAATGGACAGTGCCCCTTGAGGGGAAAAAATAAAAATACCCAAAATATTAGAAATTCAATGTACTATTTGTAATTTCAAAAACAGTTAAAACTGAATTTTTACTCTGTATTTTTAAAAAGGAACGTTAGAGTTATATGATAGAAATGGGGGTGAATTTATAAGCTTTTGTTTGCACCTAAACCTAATTTTTTGCAACTTTCGGTTCAAAATCTACAGCCAACGCCTTGTTTAGGGACCATTTTTAAATATGACGGTTACTACGATGCATGAACATTATAAGCTATCCACCGTTAACAGTGGGGCTGTCCACCGTCAAAATTGGCTGTCAAAACTTGACAATGGCAGCAACTGACTGTGTATTAAGACCATTTCTTCGAATTTAGCAACTGTTAGGACTAATAAATAATTTAACACTCGATAAATCATCCTGGCATAAGATAATCAATACTACGTTACTTACGAAGTAGAACGTAATATATTCCTGGCTTTTAGATGGGTTTTGAGGTAATAAATGCATGGCCCTTGAGATCAATGGTATGTAAAAGTAATACGACTTACGGAGTGGGACGTAATATATTCCTGTTCCCCAGTTGGTTTATGCGGTAATATAGATTATATTCATAGGGACTGGGAAAGAACGCGACAAACGATTTTGTCGTTGGCATTGCATGAGTTTTCTGCATCACGTCATAAATAGTTGAGTGGGAACTGAGATAAAGGAAGTGATTGGAGATCGAAACCTGATTGAAAGATGTGCAGGGAGATAAGGACGGCAGTGGGAAATGGGTAGAGAATCCGCACTGGCCGTTCTCAGTTGAAGTCTGGAACACCGAGAGCAAACTATGTTAGTTGGCGTCTCTACAAAGCACGGCTCAAATTACCCAGATTATTTATACATTCTCTATTTCTTATTGTTTTAGTAATTCATTTGTTACCATTTCTCATAGTTCGTAAGTGTGTTTGGTAATTAACTATTCATAGTAGAGGAGTCCGCGAATCTAAAAGCTAACTAGGCTTTGGAATTCTTGTATATATTTAGATTAAGGTGTTTGTGAATGCGAATAAATTACAGAGCGAGTTTTGCAGAAATGGGACAGAGACAGTGTTAACCCTTTTATTACATTACTAGTGACCCGAGTAAGAGACCCGGTACGCAAGGCGTCACTTCGCGTTCATACTCCAGACTCGTAGTAAGGAAAAGGTTAAGACAGTGAGTGTCTCATACTCAAGAAAGTAGAAACGGTTGGAAGTCAAGAAAAGGTTAAGACCGAGGAAGTTGAGATAGACCAAATCTGGTTGGGCATCATTACTCAAGATTCAAAGTGAGGATAGGGTTAAACTTAGATGCTTCGCAGCGTCTGGGGTGTCGCAAGTACTCGGCGGCCTGGAGGCTGGTAGGAGTGAATAAAGGGTTTAAGTCGGAAGCGCGATCACTCGAGGCCTTGACTTCAAATGTGACTGAAATTAGTCAGGATTTCAAAGTATCCCGAGATATTAAGCGCCTTAGCTGGCATTATTGGCATCGAATTTATTGCTACGAGTTGAGAACTTGAGCCAGTGGCAATTACTATATGCCCGGATTTTGACAGGAATAAAGATTTTCAAATTTGAATTGGCACATCAAAGGATAGAGTCAAAACCGAGCGTAATAAAAGTTTTTATACCTACTTTCTATGCAGCAATCATTTATACAATAAAATCATCTAAATTAAAAACGTAAAATAAACAAATTACATACCAAAACGAATTCTGATTTTTACAAAAAGAAATGGAGAAGAAAATAGAGCGAATGGCAAAGCTACTTCAGGATTCCATTGAGATGATGAATAGAAATATATAAGAACAAATAAACGAGACTTACAAGCCGAAAAAATTCAAGAAGGGATCAACGAACGGATGCTGAAGCTGACACAAATGTACAAAACGCAGATCCAGAAGGAGCTAACTCTAACAACAACAGTTGAGACTTTGCAGGCAGAGGTGGACTTACTGAGGAAAAAAAAGGAGGAACTACTGACTAAACTAAAGGAAAGAAAGTCGGAGTGCAACAGTGCAATTGCCTTCCAAAAGAATTATAATGTTATTCTAAGTGGAATTGATGAATACAAACTAGAGACGACGGATGACCTACTATCAAAGGTGAACGGCATAATCAGAGAAGATTTGAAAACTGAAGTCACGATTGACACCGTCCGTAGAATAGGAAAAGCCGAGAACAATCAAGCCAGAAAAATGTTGGTCAAGTTTGCAAACATTACCAATCGAGAGTTAGTAATAAGCAGAAAGGCTTCGTTACAGAAACGGAAGGGCAGACCGATATACATTAATTCGGATCTTTCAAATGAATTGAGCTTACGGAAATTTAAAGAACGAGAAGCCCGACGAAAACACAGAAGTGTTAAGGAAGGACTACAAGCAGTACAGACTGAAGGAAATTGGCGAAAGCCACAACCAAGAGCAACTGAACAGTATCCGATGTTTAACAAGCCTAAACACTCAATTAATGCAACCGAACACCTCAGTATAAGAAATAATGCCTCAAAACTCTAGGAGAAACAAGAGCCGCACTCAAAGAAACAATAAACTATAAGAACTAAACTATTAAATCACTTTATAATAGGAAAAGATAACTTAAAGAAACTAAAGCATTTAGAAATCAGTAAAAGAGCCTCAAACCACACGTAGAAGAAGGAAAATAAGATAAAAAATCAAGAGAACAAGCACCATCCCCAAAGAAGAAAAGAAGGAAAGAAAAAGAAGAAAAACTGATATTTTTGAATTGTTCATATAAATATTACCATGATACATTCCCTAATCTCATTTAAAGAAAGTAATGTAGCCAAGCCAAGGATCACACATTTTTATCACTGTATATTATAAAATCAGCTTTGTAATTTGGAATTTTGGAATACACCCACCGAGTGTATGGACCTATTGGTCAAGTCGCTCGTATCAATGAATAAAATTATCAATATTATTATTATTAATTTATTTGCATTCACAAACAGCTTAATCCAAATATATATAAGAATTCCAAAGCCTAGCTGGCTTTTAGATTCGCGGACTCCTCTACTATGAATTGTTAATTAACAAACAAACTTACAAACTATGAGAAATGGTAACAAATAAATTACTAAGGAAATAAATAATAGAGAATGTATAAATAATTTGGGTAATTTGAGCGGTGCTCTGTAGAGACGCGAACTAACATAGTTTGCTCTCGGTGTTCTAGACTTCAACTGAGAACAGCCAGTGCGGATTCTTTACTCATTTCCCACTGCCGTCCTTATCTCCCCGCACACCTTTCAATCAGGTTTTGATCTCTAAAGTAGACGTTAATTCTGAAAGGATGAGCCAGCACTTTGAGCTGTTCTTCAGCTCACTCAATATAGTAGTGAAAATATTATGGGGGATATCTCGTGTCACAAGTATGCGTGCTACTCTGATTCTTTAACATTTCCCTTTGAGTGCAGCTAAGTTTTGCTTCAGGCGCACTTAATGTTTGCTTAGGATGAAGGCTGGTAATTACAAATTATGGTCGCTTTTTGCAAAATACTAGTATTAACCGTCCTAAATGTGATCAGTTCTATAAATGTGATCACCGGCTGTCGTTTTTGAACCAGTGGTGACAAAAATTAAGGTTTGGGTGTAAATGAAAGCCTATCCACTCCCCTTCTCACAACATAATTTAGAAGTTCCTGCTTAAAAAATTAGAAGTTTAAAAACAGCTCACTCAATATAATTGTGAAAATATTATGGGGTGTATTTCGTGTCATAATTATTCGTGCGATTCTGATTCTTCAACATTTCTTTTTGAGTGCAGCTAAGTTTTGCTTCGGGCGCACTGTATGTTTGCTTAGGGCGAAGTCTGGAATTTATGGTCGTTTTTTGCAAAATACTAAATAAACCGACAGCTGCATTTTAAAACATTATTATAATGTAAAAACAATTATTTTATCGCATTTTACACACAATTTCACGTATTTTGGTGCTATCGCTTTTAAGTATTGCTACCGTTTACCATAATAATATACATTTCAAT
>JAQFZC010008531.1:0-10093 GCA_034695205.1 Dicyrtoma fusca | reverse complement strand
GATATCTTCCGGATTTTCAATGTTTTATCCTTTACATTCATTGAATATCCTTACAAAATCCGTCTGCTAGCTGGGTTAGAACATACTGCCAGAGCAGAGTTCCTAAAAGTAAAAAAAAGAGGGTTATCGTTTACAGAGAAGTATTGAATAATTAATATTTTCCACCCAATTTGAATTTAATCTTGGTATTTTATAATTTTGAAAAATAGACCAGCACTGCACTGCTTACATCGTGCCTACCTAAATGCATAAATATGATAGAATTATATAGATTTCAGCCCGTTCAATAAAATTAAAATTCAGAATAGATGTTTTATATCAACGTAAATAATCACCCTTTAGTTTTATTCTTGCAGATATTTCTTCTCTTCAACGCTTTTTTTCATCACACGCTTACTTCCTATTGGGTGGAGTGTGTAATACGATATATTTTGTACGCTTCCAAAGTTGCTTGAAAAAAGTTTACATTTGAATAACAACAACAGTTGAATAATGCTGTGGAATAATAATTTTTTATATTCTGTGCAACTAGAAATCCAAGCAAGAAACTTTATGCAAAATAACTTTATATTTTAACGACCGACTTAAATCCTATCCTTGATGACTTTAAGTTGCACAGAAGCCAAGGAAGGCAATTTGCAAAATGTTGTTTTCAATAGCTACAGCTGTTGATACAAATTATGCAGTAATTATTATGTATTATTTTCTAAGGAGTCTTACACAACAGCATGCCAATGAGGATATGTATGTATGTTACTATGTTAAAGCTGGCCAGCGTAATCTGTTTGCCTTTATAATCTGACTTAATGATTTTTTTAATGAATTATACTTTCAAGTATATACGCACAAACACTTTAATGTACATATAGTATGTAATATGAGCTTTATTCTCAATTAATTCTTATTGTTAGATGGGCTGTGTCGGCATTCGTCATTACTGCTATACCTATAGTTACCAAAATACCCGCCAATTCACCACCACATATACACTAAAGCCGAAAGCGCGTATTACTGTCGATTTTTTTGATAGAATAGATACTTCTAAAGCTGGAAAATCCAATATCTACAATCCACATATAAAACAACAGGGGAGACATTCCGGTAGATATCTACCCGAAAAAACCATGTAGACGTTCTCCCTTAGCTTGTACAACAAAGTTCAAGATTTTTATGAAAAGATATTTATTTTACAAAATTTCGGCTCATTTTTATGATCTTTACCCCTCCATCCTCCATCGAAACAATAAACATTTCACTAGAAAAATTTGAATGCTGCATTATACTACGTATCACAAAAATGGTACTTTCTCCTTAGCCTACCAAACATCTAATATTTATAAAAGATTAGCTTAATTTAACGAGTTATGTAAATATGGTAATTCTGACATGTTTGAACATATCTTCACTGTGCAGTACATAACATTTACTATGCATTTGTAACGTGATTACATTTCATAAATACTACAAAAAATACTCACTCTTTTCGTCAGGCTTACTGCTCGGAGAGGGATATTGTTGATTTAAGTTCTCCGTAATGCTAAATACATATAGTACTCACTTGAAAGCCTGGCTTGCGCACATCTATGTACGTATTCATGCACTGCGGTTATTAATAATGACAATAATATTTATACACATCATTGTGTGAGTCAAACAATCACAAAAACATGTTGCGAGTAATGCCAATTCATGGAATCTGTCCCGCGCACTCTGCAAAAATATCATAGGTAGTACCGTAATTGACCGAATTATCGCCGGGGCTCAAATAATCGCCGGAGCTTGAATAATCGCCGGGGTCTAGACATGGTATATTCAATAATCGCCAAAGCTCAAATAATCGCCGGGGCGCTTATTCGGAATATGCACCAGTGCTTTGCTTGAAATGAATAATATTATTTTATTGCTGAACTTGTTACATATAATTACGTTTGGTTGAAATGAAATGGTTATGCCTTTTTTAAATTTCAGTATTTTTTCTAGGTAATCGGAGAATTACATATTTTTGCATAAGTAGAAATTTAAAAATTGTGAATTGCGTTTTTCGGTTTCACAATTCACAATTTCAGTAGTGATTGTGAAAACAATTCTCATCACGTAATGACCTAGTCCAGTGAGTTCGCTGAGGGTTTAGTTATTTTTGCAGCTACACTAACTAAATGAGCCAAGTGAGAAAACGAGAAAAAAATGAATTGAAATTGTATTGTAATTGTAACAGTGCTTTAGCAATTTAAGTTGTAGTGAACGCGCAGTAGTTTTGCGATTGTGATAGTTTTCACAATACAAACTGCATTTTCACAAAACCATTCATTACAATTTTAAAGCTCTATGCATAATCGCCGGTGCTCAAATAATCGCCGGGGCTCAAATAATCGCCGGGTTTGAGGCTCAAAGTTTGGATAATCGCCGCGGCGATTATTCGGTCAATTACGGTATGTATATGTAGGTACCTACAATCATCTTTCACTGCTTTCTGTGTAGCCAGTAACAATTATGGTTTTTAATCCATAGAAATAACATTTACATAGAATCACTCTTTACCACTCCGCGAGTCGTGTCTAAACTTTCAAATTCTATTACTTGTTAATAGTAAAATGACAGTTGGTAAATTGCTTGCTGGGTCGGTTGTTGACGCTGTCAGTGGGCAAAAATGATAATGACCGTATTGATACTGTGCAATGTACATACTCTGTTAAGTCAAACAATATCATTTTTTGTTTAGTTTTACAATGTATACGTGCAGTTTGTTGGGGTTAACCAGTTGTTTATTTAAAAAAATAAAAAATACTGTAATATTTAACAGGAATTGTATAATGATATTTTTCTCATAATTCTTGCAATATATTTGCATACAGATAGATATTATCATAACGACTTTCATGTCTTACTAGATGTTTTTGTTTTATTGAAGCTGGATTTGATTTTTAATGGGGATATGTTTTTACAAGGGAAGTTCAGATAAATGCCATGACAGAGCATTTATGTAGGTCGAAATTTGATGTGATTTTACGCTCTGACCAAATGAAAAATACCTGAATCAGGAGCGGGAATATTCCCAGATTTTTGGGAATCTATTTTTTCGGGAAAATAAGGAATACCTATTTCCTAGACTAGACTAGAAATAAATTAGATAAATATTTCATGGTATCATGTTTTTCAAAGTTCTTACTTGAAAACTAAATCTTTAGGGGCTTCGATTGAAAACGACGTCTAAAAAAATTATTTCTTAAAATAGAACATAAAAATCATCACTATTTATGGTTAAGAGTGGAAGTCGACCCTTGGAAGTTTGATGGGGGGGGGGGGGGGGGGCATTGGGAATTTTTAATACTAATCTTCCACACAAATACTCAAAAACGAGCATTAGCCATCACTATTTGTAAGTAAGCACTCGAGGAAACCAGAAACCAAAAACTACATAGGGTGGCTTAAAGTTTTTGAATTTTTTACAACAATAGTAAATTATTACTGTTCGTTTAGACTCCACTGTGTACATTTATCTGTAAGTGTTTTCACTTTTATAATTTCTAGTATGTTCAAATATTGTGCATCCATCGATACCTCTACAATATATGCTGAATAAACTTGAATGCATCATATACAGATAGTTTACGGCCTAATAAACCGATACCAATGCCAAGTGCAATGCAGATCATATTTCTTTCCTCGAATAAGGATCGTGGCACAGTGACAATCATTTATACAATATTTCTAAGTAAAACACCAAAATTATGTAGGTATATAGGAAAGTAATTTTACCAGCTTTTACCTATATATATATATATACAATGTCGGTGCATATATCCTGTGGAACACCACCTATATTATTTATTTCATTTGCCAATTGGTCTTACAGCAACAGTGAAATTAAAATTTCATTCTCTCATAATTCAATATTCCAATGAATAAATTAATGTAATTAATTAGGGGTTTACTTACTTAATGGTGAATAAGGAATAAATTATGTTAAAAGCTTCTGTAATTCTGCTTGACACTGTTTACATACTCAAGGTCTCCGGTTTCATTCCAAGCACTATCAACAGGATTACAGAAAATGTATGTACGTACATATTGTCATTTGCTATAATTACTGTCGGTATAACTGTTACTTTTACTTTTTTTTAAAGTGAAAAAACTAATACCCACTACGTTTTGCTGGTGCAAAAAGTAAAAATGGATTTTGCACTATTGCACTCCTTTCCAGAGTGGCCAGAGTCAGAGTATTTCGTATACATGAACAAGTTCAGCATCATTTTGTAAAAATTATTTAGAGTTAAAACGAATACCATTTCATCCCCATTAGATATTCAGTGCACGGAATGTGATAATAAATTAACCAGCTTGCCTTGATTACCTCTATCTATTATATCTGCTATAACTAAATACATTAATTAATGACAAGGCAGAAGCCATAAAAAGCAAACAACCCAATAAGTACGAAGTAAAAGTACGTACCTACCTTGAAAAAACCTTTAACCAGTGCCTACTATATGTAGGTAAATGGAAATGCTAAAGACATTCAGGTGCCATCTCAACAAAGTCCTGAGTGTTACCAACAAAGATCACAAGAAAGAAGGACCTCTGCCGCTAGAATCTGAGCTGAAAGAAGAATGTTTTTGTTGTCGATGTGGAATTCGTCTATAGCTATAAACCTTATGATCCTCTATAAAAGTCTAAACCCTCATCTTCGCCATTCAATTCAACTTCAACGTCTGCCGTATTAATCCCAGCCTTTTCTTTTGGATCATCGGGATGGGATGAAAATGAATATACCTACAACATAGTAGCACTTGTATGGAATGGAGCTTACATAAACTACTTCAGTACTCTCGACTGTACAAAAATGACTTCCTTTATCCTTACAATAAATATAAAGCACACATACTGCTCGAGTTGAGGCATTTTTGATTTTTGTATCACATAATTTTTACAAGCTCCCTAAAATATATGCCGTATAAAAGCACTAGCATTTATTATATCTATATGTACACTTAATAGTAGGCCTACCTTCAACTTAAACTAATAAATGGGTCCTCAAAAAGCAAGGGGCCTTGCAACTCTGACGTCATCGTCAAGTCCCTAATTATGACCCCCCCCCTCTACAGTACAAATCTTCATGTAGATGTTTTATATAATTACAAGGGATACGCCGTCATACTCGATAAAATACCCCGCCCCCTCCCTCAAACCATATAACGTCATAGTTTCAAGTAAAAATTCTAAAAAAACAAAATATTCTCTTTTGGGCCTATAATCAAATCCTACACTGCACTGGTCTGAGGCCTCTCAAGTATGACGTCATAAAATAGATTTGTTTTGAAATATGTTAACTTACTACATATTAAGACGCCCTTTATTCAAACAAAATAAAGTTGTCACTGTCCTCCAACGAGGATAGCCCAACGGACTTAGTATAATTACTTTACATCCACTATTTCCAAACTTTATATCCATTGTATTGTATCCCATTTATTACATTATACTTTACCGTTGTTTACAATTTTGCCTTTTTTCAAACACTCTTCGTCAAATTCGTATGATGTCATAGTTGCAAGCTCCCGTCAGTACCAGGGATGCGATATTCCTATTCCTATTCCTTATACGTAAAACACAAATACAAACACAAAGTATACAGATACAATTACAATTACCCAAAATCTGGCTATACTACGCATATACCTCCTTCTTCTACATTACATATTGCAATGGGATTGGGATTGCACTTAGTGTTGTATAGTTCCCCGATTTTTGAGTTCCAGTTCCTAAAAGTTCCTCGACCTAATACGATCAGTCAGTTCAGTCCATTCTAACCCACCAACTACTCAGTTCCAGTCAGTTCTCAGTTCCTCGAGAGTTCTTCAAAATGAGTTCCAGTCAGTTTTTTGTAATGGAACACGGGGCAAAAATGCGAAAATGGGGCAAAATTTTCTCCCGGGGTAAAATGGGCTCAAGGGGGAAAATTAGCCTTTTTTCGGGTTAAAAAAATTCAAAAAATGTAGAATAATATTTCTTGCAATTTTAGGAACCCAGGTTTTCAAATTTAGCCCATTTTATTACCATTTAAGAATTATTTTTACCCCTGATGACCTATTTTATCCCGCGGTATTGGAACTGCTGACCAAAATTTGAGTTCCAGTCAGTTTTTCGTCAAATTTTTATCAGTTCCAGTCAGTTTCAGTTCCTTCAATTTTCCCCAATTTTGAGTTCCAGTCAGTTCGATTTCTCAGTCAGTTCCTGTAAGGAACTGATTCTGAGGCGAAGTGAGACGGAACTTTATACAACACTAGATTGCACTCACATTCCCATTTCTCTCATCTGGACGATCTTGCTCGTCTATGCTCTATGCACGTACTTATGTCTGTGGGTCGTCTGGCACTGGCACTGGCACTGGCAGTGGCAGGCAGGCAGGTCTGGTCTGGCAGTTCTGGCACTTCTGAGACTTCTGGCAGACCTATATATACGTAGATACATAGAATACAGAATATTACAGAGATGAAATATAAAAAAACCGTGGTGCCTGCCTTGATAGCTTGGAGTTAGTATGTAGGGAGGGAGCTGAAGCTCATGCCGGGGCTTTTAAGGGAAATAGAGGAAGAGAGGGCATAGGAAGCTGTTGATGTTGGTTGAGATTGGGAAGTATGGGAGCTGATGGTGGAGTGTATTATATAATCGTTGGATAGACAGGAGCATCTGGCAGTCGAGGACGCTGTTGCCGTTCCTTTTGACTCTCTCGTGATATTCTCCGAAGCCAAAAACTCCCAGACCCCCACCACTCTCTCTCTGCCACAAGAGGAACGGACCTGCGGTCAATGCATTCCAACTCCCAGCATTCTCGTACATATTTCCTCTCTCTCTCTCTGTCGACTCAAGGAGTAAAAAGTAAAGCTAAAAGCTCGTCCTAGACTCTAGAAACGGTAGACAAGGGAGCTTTAGGCCCCAAAACTCCAATCTATACGTCTAAACTGCATCCATGCAGAGACCAAAAGAGGCAAATACCTCTCCACTCGACGTCGACGGCAAAAAGGAAGGAACGCTCCACACTCGGCTCTCTGCTCACACTGCCTGCTTATATTGCTGCTGCTTCTGCTGGCTCACTTGACTGGGCTGGGAAAAGTGTAGTTTCGTTCAATTCAAAACTCGAAGAGTGAAGGAAAGAGTAGGAGATCCCTCTCTCTTTTCGGGCTTCCGCCATCTTATCCTCTAAATCCTTTGTTTTTCCCTGGCTTTCACCTCCACGACCAGCGTCAGCTCTGTCATCTCTGACCCCGTGTCAAATGGCAAGTGTCCAGGAAATCCCCGAGTGATCTCAAACTGCTCCCAAGGACGGACACCACGACCCAGCGTCAACTCAACAAAACTCCCTTCGCATCGGTCAGTCAAGTCATTATTCTTTCGTATGTACTTTTGCCACTCTCCGAGTATACACAGATAGAGATAGACGGACCCACACACACACACACCAAAAGTCGTACTTCATTCATTGAGTGTTGAATGTTGAAGGAAGACGTCAAGTAAATGGACTAAAGTATGTAATCAATCGGTAATGTGAGTTTGGTGAGTCGTCTGAATCAAGTGTGAACTTGTGCATCACTTCGTTTGTTATTATTGTTATTATTATTCCTTTGGACAGACAACAGACACAGACGAACGGACGGACGGGCCAAATCCAGGATCCAGAGACGACCAATTGTCAATTGTTTTTGTATTTGTATATTTATATATTATTATTTGGATAATATTTACATCTGTAACATCCACCTACATCACATCCATCATTCATTCTTCCTGAGTCAGATATCGGAATCGGACCGACAAAGTTGACAGTCACGGTACACAGTTTAGTTTTAAACAGTCGAGTTTTGAACTAGTACGCCTTCCACTCGTGACTTGTGACTGCTACTGTCAAAGCTGAACATTTGACATTTTATAATTTGGAATTTTTAATCGGTCGTTGTAACTGGTTCACGGTTGTTCCTGTGGCTGCTATCATCTTAAAAAGTGTGAATCTACAAACAAACAGAGTTGAAAGTACTTCGTATACTTGTGTATATTTCGGTTAATCGGTTATAAACACTTCATTCACGATTTCAGTATCAGTTGTTCACGAGGATTTTGGGTTACTGCTGAGTGAGTCACGGACCGATGACGAACTCACTGTCGTCAGTATAATCAGTAATGAATGTCATCTGTAAAGTTGTGGATAAGTAACGGAAATAGTGCATGTAAATATATGGGATGTCGTAAGGGGATTTTGGGGCAGCTAAAGCTAAAAATTAAATAATTAACTTGAACATTGGGGCTACCTACAGTGTGTACCTTCGGCACCAAAAAGGGACACCCTGAATACAGTATCCTCCGGTGGAATTACCTACTTTACTTACACTGCCAAATATAAATGCTCTACTGGAATATCGGATCCGGATGTCAGATGGTCTAATCAGATTCGATGTATGAGCCATGTGTAATGTGGAATGTTATGGAAATTTAAGGCCATCACTTAGTAGTTACGGGGATCGAGACGAAA
Organism: Dicyrtoma fusca; assembly: GCA_034695205.1. Taxonomy (NCBI): domain Eukaryota; kingdom Metazoa; phylum Arthropoda; class Collembola; order Symphypleona; family Dicyrtomidae; genus Dicyrtoma; species Dicyrtoma fusca. The sequence goes on along the minus strand of JAQFZC010008531.1, from coordinate 1,572 downwards.
AGTGGTAACTCTCAAGAATGGACATGGAAGGAAATGATGGAACAAATTCTTAAAATTCTAATCTGTACTTGTACTATTATGTACTACAGCTAAAGTGCGTGAGTGTGAGTTAGTGTGCTCTACTTATTGTTCGTTCGATTCAATAGTAAAGTAGTTTATAGATCGTTAAATAGTTTTTACGTGCGTGCGCTAAAGAACCTTTAGAACATGAATTTTACTGCTCAACAAAACAAAGTTAAGAAGTTATGTGAAAAACGATTAAAAATAGTTTCTTAGGACCCAAAGGCGCGACGAACAACGTTGTTGGCTCCGTGCAAATACAAATAAATGCTTTCACAAAGTACATACTCGTGGAAATAATTTGTTGATTTGATGGCCGTTGAAGTGAAAATATTAACGACGTTTTTATTTTATCATTCTACGTGATTAAGGGGAGTGAGATGACATGCACATCTACTTATGATACAAGGTAAGGATTATAGATTATTGATGGCTAATTGGTTTCTGTCTTGTTTATGCCCTGAATAATAAGCTTGAAGCGGTGAGGTTGATAAGTCCGTAATTGAGAGTCTCTTGGAATTTGGGATGATTCGCTTGCCAAGAAGATTTGTTAGTATTTTTGTATGTCGTTGGGTCGTTAGGAGGCTTATCTAAAGTATATTACCAATTACCAACCTGGCCGATCCGACATTAGGAAGCATTTTACACTCTACTAACTAAAAATAAGCGTACGCAAGATTATGAATGATGTCAATGACAGAAATGCAGATGAGCGAACACCTTCAACTATGATCCGCGAGTTCAATGCTCAAGTTACAAGTGACAAGATGTCTTGTTATATTAGTAATTCCATCTTTGCCGACTTAAGTCGTGATCATACAGAGGTGAACCAGTGCAATTTGGATCCCAGATACCAGTTACAACTTTAAAAATATAGTATAAGTGAGTTTATTACCGTGAACACGAATTACGTCTTGACTCTCTTTTCGTAGGTATGTATTTCCACTATTAATGATTAAGGGCAAAAGGATATTACGAATAAAAGCAATCAGATATTACATAATATTACGTAGAGTAGGGCTGTTGAATATTATGATGTGAGCTCAAAACACTGACAATAAAGATAAGAAGGCACTTACTATGAGATGCTTCGTTCGTTGTTGTGAGAGATAAGACGAGGAGCATAATTTATTTAACAGTCAGATCGCGCAAAACATAGCTCAACATAACAATGACTATTACTGTAGGCTATTCGTTATTCTTATTAAGCATTTAACTTTTAATGTCTTAAAGCAAATTCAAAGTAAGTAATTCAAGTAAAGGATGGAAGTTGCACAAATTATTCTGCTCATTCGAGTTATCAAACGGGATATCAATTACACTAATTACTTTCAATGTTCAAAGAGTTCATCTGTGTTCAAGAGTATGACCTTTGTTATTACGGATTTGATGTGGATGTGAGCATCCCTGTAAACTTCAAAAAAACTCTGATTTGCTATTAGTAATGTGTCACGCGTACACTAATAATTAAATCGAATACGTGTTGATGTATCGTAGAAAATATAATTATTA
>JAQFZC010008530.1:0-10093 GCA_034695205.1 Dicyrtoma fusca | reverse complement strand
GGAAGCCATTTCGAATTCATAACAGAGCTCCAAAGAAACCAACAACCAACTTAAAATAGAACGTTAACGCTGTTTCTAAAACTTAGATACCTTTTTTTGCATACATTTTAGACTTTAGACTTAATTGGCAAGTTTTGTCTTTTTTTAAACGCAGATATTCTGTTTTGCACACATTTTAGACTTAATTAGCGAGTTCTGCCTTTTTTAAAAATGTGGATACCCTATTTTGCATATATGTATTGTAGACTTAGTAAGCAAGTTTTGGCTTTTTTGAAAATGTAGTTATCCTGTTTTGCACATATTTTAGACATAATTAGCAAATATTTCATTTTTTGAAAACACAAACATGATGTTTTGCATACATTTTACATCTAATTAGGAAGTTTTGCCTGTTTTGAAAACACAGGCATCATGTATTGCATATACTTTAGACTGAATAAAGACACTACCTTTTTTGGAAGTGTAAATATAATAATTTAACGTTTTGCTTTTCTCAAAGTCTTAAAATACCACATTTTGCGTCATATTGAACCTGGTTGAATACATATAAAATATACAAAAATGTGGGCTTTTCTAAAGAGCTCATCTAAACTCAAAAATAGTATCAAGTAATATTTGCAAGGCCCAATAGTGCCTAATAGATACTCCGTACTTTGCAAAAGCTCTTTCCAGAGGGGTTTAACATTTTATTATTGAACACCACTGCTTCTTATTTGCTTCGACTACTGATACAAAAAGCTCCTGTTCAACGACGTAGTAAAATTCTTGAGAGGCCGATGGCATCACTGTTAAAATTTCATTACCTTCGTCCCTCCCGTCTTTAGCACATCATACATAATCTTGAACTAAAAGGTACAAATAACAGTCTTACTTTACAATACTAAACAACTAATACTAACAAAGTTTACCACGATAATGATAACGACAAGTACAGGAATGTAATCTAGTACTAACACTCTCAGTGCCACAAAACAAACGGATAGCTAAGGACAAATTATTATGGGCAGCAGGGAATAATTATAGCTATAAAAATACGGTCATAAGGTATGTATGTATAGGTACATAGCTGGGCACTTACACATAATCCACTATATTTTTTTAATGTTTGCGGACATTTATGCATTTGAGGTTGTAATAATGTAATCAGCCTTGTAAACAGTCGGGGCTTCGTTGTTCTAAAGCCATGCTTTTCTTCCCATAGTGTTTAGTAACAGAAGTGACGATGCCTACTAGTTATTCACTAACTTGACTAAACACGACGCAAAAGTCTGCACTTTACCTTTTCGAAACGCTAAACTTTTTGAAATTGTTAATTTCCCATTTTTGCCCTTTTTGGAAATGGGTTTTTTTCCGTTTTTGATCCTTTTGAAAGTGTTAATTTCTAGTTTTATTGGTCTTTTTGAAAGTGTCAATTTCCCGTTATGCCCTTTTTGAAAGTGTTTTTTCCCGTTTGTGATTCTTTTGAAAGTATTAATTTCTAGTTTCATATGACCTTCTTGAAAGTGTCAATTTCCCGTTTTTGCCCTTTTCGAAAGTGTTTTTTCCCGTTTGTGATTCTTTTGAAAGTGTTAATTTCTAGCTATGGCCTTGTTGAAAGTGTCAATTTCCCGTTTTTGCCCTTTTTGAAAGTGGCTTTTCCCGTTTGTGATCCTTTTGAAAGTGTTAATTTGTGGTTTTGACCTTTTTGAAAGCTTTAATTTATAGCTTTTAACCTTTTTGAAAACCTAAATTTGTAAACATAATACTTTATAAAGCATTCTTTCCATGGTTTCCCACTTCCGAATAGGTTAAGAAATTTTAAAAAAACTTTCAAAAGTTACTCTTTTTAAAAATTGTTCAAATAATTACCTACTTGTTTTAAACCTTTTTGATTCATTCTTATACTTATTTGTCTTTTATGTTTTTATCCTAAGAAAGTTCTTGCATTGTTCATACAAGTAAGAACCAAAATGGCAAATGCTATGGACATACGTGTCATTATCATAGCATAGTCTGTATACTAATTACACCCGTCGACTGTCGATTAGAATAAAGTATGTACAGACAGTACAGAGTATGAAGTGCATATTATTATGCTAAATGCTATGTATTGCGAATTGCGAAATTCCTTTTGGGTTTCAAAGCTCCGTCAAAAAAAATAAATAAAAAATAGTGCATTCTAATCCAAATCCAATCGTTCAACTCGTGATGGATAATAAAATAATTTAGACATAGATTCCCAGGCATGAATTACCTATACGTGTATGTAGTAAATGCATTTGATGCATAGGTACATAATATATACTTCTGAGTGCATAATTTTGCTAATCCTATAATTCTAATTCTAATCCCCTTACCTACACATCTCGAACTAGTCTTGAGCCAATACATATAGAATATGTACCATCTCAAGTCACATGCAGCTCGACTGTGCTGTGGAATACCTATGTACCTACCTACGTAGCCTTAGAAAAAAAAACCAAAATGGAAAAGCAAATGTGAAATGGAGGATTTTTCCCAACACTCAAGCAGAGCATTTCCAGACAGATGATAAATGGGAAAAATAGCAAATCACCCTCAACTCAACACACACACAGCTCACGGCCTCAAAGTCCCAGACATTAGACTGTCTGAAAATCGAGGCCAGAGTTATCGTTTTTTTTCTTCTTTGCCTTCATTTTATTAGTTTTTACAAAGATTATTTTTTTTTCTCCCATTTGGCACACAATGAGGATTCCTGTTCCAATTTCCATGAACGTCAAAACGAAAGAAAAAAAAACCATGTACATTGATGCAGGTACAATGGGAAATGTGCAATAGAGAGCCACACTTTCATGAATGTACTTTTTCATACTTTGTGTATAGTCAACATTCAATACATTGTTTGTTTCATTTCAGCTGTCTCTCTCTCTTCCTTATCTCTCGTCTCTCGCCGCCCATCCACCATCTGCATGGGCTTCCATCGTGGGGGTAATGGTAATGTAGAGTGCAGTAGTATATCATACATAGACTGACTGATATTTATGTATGCATTCATGTGAGTTCCCTCACTCCTTTTTAGTTGGTTTACAACATTAATTTTCGATTTTGGAAAAAGGCCTCAAAGCCACGTCTTTCTTTTCTACAGCACAGGACATTTATCTTTTTTAGTTTTTTTTTGTATATCCGGTGAGCCTAATAGACTCATCACACTCACTCAAACAACCAGCCTGCCTCCTCCTGTTCTTTCTCAAAGAAATGTTAGCAGTCTAGTTCTAGTTCTACAGACATGAACTCTTTCATGGAATGCCAATGCTTGTGGTGTTTATTTGCAAATCCCAATTTCTATGCCCACCTCTCCTTGTGTACTTACGTATATTTCTCATGGATGGATCCCATGACATGACATTGACAAGCCTAGCTCCGTCAATTTGTACGACATGCCAAAAAAACCTTCCATTATATTATATAACCCCCTCTCATCTATCAACTGCACAAAATCTAATCAATGAATATGCATTCCTATAATCTATTTTTTCAATTCCTGGGGCATGGTATGACGTGTTTCCTTTGTGAATTTGAAAAATCCAGATGCAGTGCCTCTCGCTTAGTAATCATAATAATTGTGTCTAAAATAAACCCCTGGAACGCCGTCTCAATGTTTAACCTCTTCGAAACAGTAATGTATTTAGTTTTACACCTTTTTGAATGGGCTCATTTCTAGTTTTGCACCTTTTGAAAAACGTTAATTTCTAGTTTTGACTCTTTTGAAAGTGTTAGTTTCTAGTTTTACACCTTTTGGAAAACGTTAGTTTCTAGTTTTGACTCTTTTGAAAGTGTTAGTTTCTAGTTTTGCACCTTTTGGAAAATGTTAGTTTCTAGTTTTGACACTTTTGAAAGTGTTAGTTTCTAGTTTTACACCTTTTGGAAAATGTTAGTTTCTAGTTTTGACTCTTTTGAAAGTGCTCAATAAAGTAGAAATAAACAGTAAACAACTTGAGGGTTTGCCAGTTGCGAATAGGTTAAAGATGCTGTGCTGTAATAAATTAAGTACTACTGAAAGGAGAAGAAGAGCAGCCAACGGTCAAAATTGCAAGAGGAAAAGGAATGCAAAGGGGAACATACCAGCACGAGGTGGAAACGAGAGAGAAAAAAGAATCAATTTAGTTTAGCATGAGTCAAGGAAAGTGAGGAATGATTGTAGGCACCTAATTACATTGAAGTGCATACTGTAAATGGTAAATTGCAACCAAGTCATCCTGCATGCATACGGTAGGTAAGTAATCTATGTATGTAGGCACATGGGAGCAAGTGTGTCTGTCTCTTTGGTAGCCAGACAGTGAGGCTATAATGCTCATACTGCTGTGGGTTGAAATGAAAATGTAATCTTGAATAGAGGAGCAAGTAGTGATGAGTTGAGAGGAGGAAAGGAAAGGAAAGCAAACAAAAAAGAAATTTGCACGTCTATGAAAAGGCCTCAATTTTTTACACAGCCTTCAAAAATCTCAGCCATTGGCATTGGTTTTGTGTGTGTGTGGGATTTGAAATGCATTGCTTGCATGTGAAACCCCGACCTGGTCTATGTTTAATGTTCACTGCTCAGTGTTCAATTTCTATCTATATCTCATGTTAGTTTGTTAGTGGCTGTCTCGTGGAATCTCCATAAAGCATAATAACACAACATAATGGAAACGGCAAATGGCAGTGGCATGACTAGGGGTGAGAGCATATATTATGATGTTGGTAATACTTCTTAGTTTTACATCTAGACTGTGTTTTATGTACACGATTTGTTTTGTTTTTCGTCCTTCTTTGTGAATGTGTAATTTTTAATACCTAAGCAATACAAAATGTTTTTCAAATGGCCGTTTTTTGAAACATTTATTTTGATATTCGTTTTAAGACGTTGATTTATCTCTTTTTGACACTTTTTGAAAGCGTGCGAATATCAAGTTTTGACACTTTTTGAAATCGTACGAATACCAAGTTTTGGCACTTTTTGAAAGCTTACAAATATCACTTTTGACGTTTTTTAGATGCGTAATTCTGTATTTGGCTCTTTTGAAAGGATTAATATCATGTTTTAACACTTTTTGAAGACATTTCATGTTGATTTTGTTAGTTTTAAAAACTTTGACTTGAATCTGCTTTTATTTGAAGACGAACTACCAGCGTTTTGAACAATTTGGAAATGGATCGTTTGACTCTTTTAGATAGACTTGCAGTAGTTCAATTCGAATACGGTAATATTAGCCAGGCTCCCTTTGACAGTATTGGACGACTATATGTAAACCTTTGACAAAACCAAAACCTCGTCAACTACTAAGTGAGTTAGATGTATAAAATGTTCATCTTTCTGCTTCCAAATATGTTTTTCAAAGGATGGGGACTTACACTCTCAAATTCTGTTTTATTCTCGTCATTTATGTACCTTGCACGTGTATGTATCTACTATGCTGGGCAGTTGATGCAATCCGTATAAATATAAAATCTGTATAATCTGTGTAGGCAGCATCATCACATAACGATCTGAATCTGAATTACTAAACATACATTGTGTGATTGCTACCGAGCTGAGAGCTGAAGACTGCATCTCAAAAACCACACTCATCACACAATGTTTATGTACCTACCATTAAATATTCCAGCTAAGCCTCCTGCCTCTAATTCTAATTCTAATACGTTATTATTATGGCGATATAATATTAATTTTATGAATCCCAGCCACAGCTACTCAAGACCTGCATGCAGTCAGTCAGTCAGTCAGTATCAGGATCGTACCTACCTATATACATAATAATTGTGAGGATTAGGATTTCAAAAAATTTTACGTACGTCCTTAACTGTCTAGACAGACATTTGCCACACCACCATAGACTTTTTTTTAGATATGTAGGTACTTCAAACACTCAGAGCATATAGGTACGTGGTTAAATGTCTATGTACATTATAGCTATAGCAAAGAGTATTACTATAGCACATGGTCATGATCATGCCATAGCATCCTCATTACCATCAATTCAATAATGTATTATTTCATTATTTGACCGATGTAATGTAGACAGGCCATTTTGTGGCTTAAGAGGCAAAACGCTCTGTCATATCCTTTTAAATGGGTGCCCTCTTCATTCACGTGCAAATTCTTCTATTTACACCTTTGTAAAATGTATCATACAAAAAACTACTAAAGTGCAGGTCTCACTAGTCAGATCTTATACACCATGTTGCTCCTTTCGTCACTATTAGTCCTCCAACTGCACTGTACGTTTTAAACGAATAGTAAAAAACAAATGAAGCCATATATTGTTATGCAGAAAGCATATTAACCTTTTTTAAACGGTAATATAAATCGTTTTGAATGTTTTGGAAAATGCTAATTTGTAGTTTTGACCATTTTGAAAAGGGTAATTTCTAGTTTTTTGACCTTTTGAAAGTGATGTTTACTAGATTTGACCGTTTTGAAAAAGCGTTATTTAATAGTTTTGACCGTTTTGAAAAAGTGTTATTTGCTTGTTTTTACCGTTTTGAAAAAGTGCTATTTGCTTGTTTTGACCGTTTTTAAAAAGTGCTATTTGCTTGTTTTGACCGTTTTGAAAAAGTGCTATTTGCTTGTTCTGACCGTTATGGAGAAGTGCTATTTGCTTGTTTTGACCGTTTTGAAAAAGTGCTATTTTCTTGTTTTGACCGTTTTGGAAAAGTGCTATTTGCTTGTTTTGACCGTTTTGGAAAATTTAAGTTATAGAATTAATCACTTTTGTAAAGTATCCTTTCCATGGTCCCCTAGTTCCTCATAGGTTAATGCTATATGTTGACAAACTGTTGAGGTAAAATTCATTACAGAATCGAAAAGGAATATTTGCGCACGTATTTTTTAGAAAAATGAAATAGTGGAGTTTACACGAATGGAAAATGTTGTCAAAAATGTATGGACGCTAGTGTATTTTGCACCTGGGACTTTACCTACGTATGTAGGTATGTATGTAAGGCAGTAGCTATGTATGTATGTAGGTTTGAGTACATACATAACGGGTATGTATACGCACAGTATACAATGCACTCTTTCCTTGATTCATTTTCGCTGTTCTTTCAAGTTGTAAGTCTTGTCTCTAATAATCTCTAATCAAAATGTTTCTTTTTTTTTGTGTGTTTATCCTACTTCATAAGGGGATACATAATAATGCTGAAATCTCTGTCGAAATTGAAAGGTGTACATAAGGATAGGCATGAGTTGATGACGTGAAAAAGGAAAAAGACGACGGAGAAACTTTGTGCAAGGCCTCAAAAAACAAATTTTTTTTTATCCCTGCTCTCTGAATCTCCATTCGACATTCTTCATTGTTTTGCTCATTCGCTGCGCTGTCTGTCGTTCGCTCGTTCGTTTAGTGTCTACGATCGAAGTCTTTGAGCCCGTCTTTCCATTTCCATTAACAAACTTCCATTAGCGTCTCAAACTCCTCATAACAATTACAGACATGACATTTACACTGACATTCATCATTCGGCCCTGCACAAAACAACACGACGAAGAAGAGCACAGAGGCAGAAGTGGCTTCAGTCATATTATGTATGTACGTACTCGAACGTACTCAGAAAGAATGCACACAATAATTGCGTCAGAATACAAAGCATCCAGGTCAGGTACATATGTATGTATAACATATAAGCAGCTCCAACAAACATTTATATTATAGTAATCTGTTATAGCTGGCAAGCTACATACATACATGTGGAGCTGAGACCTTGTTCCAGGCTAAATGCTGCTGTTGACCAATGAACTCTCCTGGAACTTTAAAATATCCAAAAATGGAAAAGTCCAGGGTGCCTGTGTCTGGGAACGAAAACTTTAAACTTTAAATGCACTGTGCTAACTACTGATTGCTTAGTGTAAAAATAATGCCATATTTCAATTTCACCTTTTCGAAACGGTAGTATTTGTAATTTCACATCTTTTTGAAAGTATTAATTTCTAAATTTGACATCTTTGAAAGTTTTAGTTGCTGGTTTTGACGCTTTTGAAAGTGTTAATTTCTTGTTTTGACGCTTTTGAAAGTGCTGATTTCTTGTTTTGCGTCTTTTTGAAAATATTAATTTCTAGTTTTGACCGTTTTGAAAAAGCCAATTTTTATAAAAAAAAGTATTTTTTAAGGCATTCTTTCTATGGTTTCCCAGTTGGAAATAGATTAAGCGAATCAAGAACTCACCTTTTACTATGAGTACAAGTTGGATTAAACTCGACCTACTGGGACGCCCATTTCCCATGAAACTCTCCCAGTTTGACAGGTCGTTTTTGTTTTACTGCGAATTAGTAAAAACAACAGAAACAAGCTGTTTCTTAGAATTATTTTTGTACCAAGTCAGTCACAATTTTACAGGTCCTTGTTATTAAAATGTTCTTTTCCAGATGCCCTGTACATTACTACATTCATCTCACGAGTTGAATTAGGATCTTGGTCTCTGACTACTGAGTCTCGAAGCATTGACTGTGTGTATGTGTGTGTGACTGCCCCTATATCAACGATAAGTGTCATACCCTTTTTTTTTCTCCTGTCATTTAGTCTCATAATTACAAGTCCGCCTTTTCTATTTTTAAAACATTGCGTGTTTACAATAATTATTATAAAAATAATAATAAATAAACATACTGTGAATGACTGATTTTGCCCTAGGGCTGTAAGTGCCTCCTCCTTCAAATGTTATTCAAAATTGGAAAAAGAGCTTAGCTTGTAATGAAACCATTAGACTTAATTGCATGCTGTAGGTGCGGGCTACCTGAGAAATGAGCTGAATGATGCGTTTATAGCCTTGAGGAGGGCTAATAAGCCAAATGGACTCGTTAACTCGTCATTCACGATCTCTAGATTACAGTGATTTTGAAAAAACATCTTACAATCTTGAACCAGGCAGGCCGCACAAAGGTGCTTCAACGTGTCCAGTTGCGAAACAAGATAGGAAGCACAAAATGACTTTTTAATAGTTTAGTGTCTGTATTGACAATGTACATAGTAATGGAGGTAGTGGCACCTCATGTCGATTATCTAGTCTCCACACGTGGTAGTTATTGCTGTCCGGATACAGTAATCCATGGGTCATTGGGTACGGGACTCCTCAATACTATGTACTTTATACAGGATAGCATCTCTGCTTTTTTCAAACTACCATTTATCATAGTGAAGCAACAACTCACCTTCATATCATGGAACTATCGTATTGAATGCAGCTACACAAATTAATTGAGTCAATTTGAGTAAAGAGATAGCTATAGTGTTATAAATTTTGTCAAAGGCTGAACACATAGGACACAAAGCATTCCAATAAAAGCATTACCTACCAAAGTTCAATGCTAGTCTCTGTATAATTTGCCAATCTATTTGCATGAAGAGATAGTTATCCAGATCCATAGTAATCTGTACAATGTACAAAGCTACAGCGCATAGCGTTTACAATTTGGTGGGGGAAATTGTAAACGGCCCTATATACCTTACCTATATATTTACGTTTTCGTTTGAGCATAGCCACAAAAGAAGGGGAGCCCCGCAGTAAAACCGCCAAGTAGGGAGTGTGTATGGGAAGAAATAAAAATCTTGAAAGGAATTAAGTACTTGTCGTCCTTTTGTCCCTTGTAATAGTTAATGGAGGGGGAGTGTGTCGAGAAGATTTGTCAACAAATGTAAACGGGGAAATGGTAGAAATGGAGAAAAGCTACTTATACGGGAATTTATGACTATTTTTGAAACTAAAGAAAACTTTTAATGTCTCAAAGTATAGTCATAAATCTGAATTTCCCAAATTCCCAAATTTCCCAATTCAACTCAAAGATTCACAATTGAGAAGCACAACTATAGAAAGAATCCATGAACACGCACAATTCCAGCCCATACATACATATATGCAGGTATATGTAGGTACCTATAAGAGGAAAACTATATCGTCTGCGTAAGTGCAATTTGTCCCAAGTCCGGTGTATGCTTAGTTGCAATGTGTCCAAAGTCCAGTCTCAGCTTAATTGCATTATGTCCCAAGTCCACATAATGATATTTTCCATTTTTAAAAAGTGTTACTTCCTAGTTTTGACCGTTTTGAAAAAGTGTTATTTACTAGTTTTGACCATTTTGAAAAAGTGTTATTTACTAGTTTT
>JAQFZC010008529.1:0-10094 GCA_034695205.1 Dicyrtoma fusca | reverse complement strand
CATTACGTTTACATAAAATCCCAAAAATGTACCCCCACCCACCCTCTGTCATTGATCGTCATTTAAGTAAAACCCCCTCCCCGTCTAGTAAACGTTATCGCATAAATACTTAAAGCACGGCAAGAAGTAATAAATATATTGGAGCGTGCTCAAAATAAAATGGAATAAAATTTTGTGTTTTACAAATAATCTACCGTAAATGATCTAATAGTACGACCGCGCATTATGCCGACCGCAGTTGGCGGGCTTCATTCTGGCATGAGTTGAGGGGACCCCTCAGCACAAAAAGTCCCCTCAAGTCCCCTCCACTCAATGAGGGAAGGTTGAGGGCACAAATTTTATTTCGATTTGAGAGGAGGGGAGGGTGAGGGTAAAACTTTTACAAGAATTTGAGGGGAGTGGAGGGTGAGGGCGAAAATTTCAAAACAAAATGAGGGGAGGGGAGGGTGAGGGCAAAATTTTTTAAAGAATATGAGGGGAGTGGAGGGTGAGGTCGAAAATTCCAAAACAAAATGAGGGGAGGGGAGGGTGAGGGCAAATTTTTTTAAAGAATTTGAGGGGAATGGAGGGTGAGGGCAATTTCAATGCCCATCTATTTAGGGGATTAAAAATATGTGAAAATTCGGTACTCGCCTTAATATAATTTTGGCACGTGGATAATGGAAGTCCAACGAGGCTGACGCCGTTGATAGCAATAATTTGATCCCCAATGTTGAGTTGACCACAACGGGCAGCAGCACCCGCTGGGGCCAGGTTTGCTATGACCACCGTGGGCAGCATGCTTCCCCAACCGGACTCAACAATCACCACACCCAGAATCTCTCCTTTTGTCTTTGGCACGACCACCTAAGCAAACACAGCACATAATTTCATCTCGTTCAGTCAATCAGGTCTTTGAGACGCGGAGAGCATTCTTTCAGAGCCCATGCATGTAAATAGTCAAAGTCCCTCGCCACCCTCACCACCCCACACACCACCTTTTAAAAGAATAAATAATTGAGTAGCAAATACAAGGAGGACAGCTCAAAGGACCCAGATAATGTTCTGACTATGCCTATGACCGTGGATCTCCTCAATGGGAAAGTCCAGGACATATTTACCTCCTTTTGTAGTTCCTTCTTGGCGAACATTTGAAGTTCGTCGCCAAAAATCTCCTGAGAATTGAGAACTTCCTGGTAATCCATTTCACGGACAAAGCTATGGTCTTCGATCCCGTTCGCTTTCAGGAATTCCATGTAGGCCACTTGGAAAGCTTGACCGATGGACTGAGCAATGTATTGAGCTTCGTCACTCTCGAACACGTGGCAAATCATTTTGGGTGGACGGGGAATTTTTGAATCATCCACGGCATCCGTCGGCACCGGTCGTCGTCGAGCCATCAGAACTACCAAGTCTCCAATGTCCGCAATGTATGATATGGTTCGGAGAGCGTGATCCATCATTATCTCCTGCAGCAATTTCAGTTCCAAAATAATTAACAAATTAATTCGAGCAACATTTACATGCATCAAAGTATTCTTGTAATTTGTGGAAATATTTCTGCTTCATTTTAAAGCAGTACATTTGTATTGAATTGAACTGACACCTGAATAAAAATGGCTCAACTCAACTCAACGCCTGCTTTCAGTTACAAATACCAAGTTTTACAGCACTTGACCCATTAGCTTACTAAATTAATTACAATACTCATTTCAGCTCCACACATTTGCTAATCTAAAAACGTTGGCAATATTCTACAACAGCGATTGGATTTTTGTATTACTGCCAACTCTGCCAGAGAAACTATGTGAGACAACTGAGACAAGTGATTTATCTGCAGAAAGAGACGAGAGTATCAGCTAGATGGGTAGGTAGGCAGTACTTGGTAATTATATTGGAAAGGAAATATATGAAGAATAGAAGAGACAAAATCAACTTTTACCTTTAGATCCGTATTGAGCACCATTATCTTTTCAGTTGATATGAAGAGATCCACTTCAGTACTTGGTTGGGTCTCTCCCTCAGGCGCCTGTAAATAAATCAGTACTGTCGTTAGTACAGAAAACTCCGGAGACTCCACTACATGGACTTTCATTACCAATTTTATAGCTATACAAAAGTTGAGGAGGGGCAAGTAGAAGGGAGCATTGTCAGTGCAAATAAAAGAGAAAACTGCATGACAAAACACAAGAGGAGAAGAAGAATAAACTCAACTCAAATACTCCATTCCTACAACTCATAGGTACACGTTACAAGTAGCTACACATATAGGTACTACATATATAGTACACATGGAACCAAATATTTCCAAAGAGAAAATAGAAACTAGTCATTCAAAAAAAACGAAATAAACTTTCCTTCCAGTGCACCATCATCCTCACAGCCTACGCCTAAACCGACACCGACAGCACAGAGAACTACACGGAGGATTTCATGTAGTTCTCTTGTCATCCTCATCAAGTTAAAAAAATAGCTGTATTTTATAATGAAACCAAAAGAAAAGCTGAACAACCTCAAAGCAACGTAATGTAATATAAGTACAACAAAACAGAATATTCTTGTGTATCCTCTACTTTTATGCACATGTTCATTTTTCTTGACACATTAATGTCATGCATCATGCCCTCTGAGTACCCTTAATCTTCATTGCTAGAGGAAAAGTTTATAGTTTACTCCTCAGAAAAGAAAGGCTTGGGGATGTGTAGGGCTATTAATAACAGCGCAAAAGTCACTCTAGATTGCCTTCTTTACTATTCCAACTCATTTTCCTAATAGATACCCCCAGACACTGAGCTTAGCCCTCTGAATAATTTCAAAAGTCAATTTTTAATACATTTCCCAGCAGGATTTTGAGCTAACAATGAGCCTGGAGCTAACCAGAGCCAACTTTGAGACAGGGCTAAAGCAAACCTATCGCTACTAGTGGTTGGTACCTCCGCTACAGTGATGTGTGATTGCTGTTTAAAAAATCCAAAAAGCCCCAGCTTTGCGCCTACATCCATCTCAAGGACTATCGCCGCAGCGCCAGTCAACCCGCCACCGCCACGCACTGCACTGGAGCTAATCCAATTGGGGCCTTGCAAATATGACGTAATAGACAGGGCTATCTCGAAAGGTATCGCACACTGTTTTACACTATTTCAAAAGCTTAAATCCATTTTTGTATTTTTAGAAAAGGCCATTCCTATCTATGTTAGCCACTCTTTCAAAGAGCTTAAATTTTGTTTTGCAGTTTTCTAACATGGGCAGGTGACTAGGTATGTTAACTAAGACATATGTACATTAGTTTCTCCAAACACTATTTTCATTTTGGCTTTTGCAAAGCTGGTTTCCAGCCCAAATCCTATAATGTCGAACCTGCAAGGCTCCTTTGTGGAAGTGTAATTCTACTTGAGATATAATGCATCCCTACGCCTACATGCATACTGACCAGCGTCAACACTGCAAGCAAGACTGCTAATCCGGAAGGACAACTAAATCCAAACATCATTCCCAAAATTACTGAGCACTTATACATATAATGCTCTGTGTAGTACAGCCTAAATATAAAATAATTAACGCAATCACAACCTGACACTCTGCACAACTACGGAACGCTGCCGAACGTAACCACACCACTACAGCACTGCTTCTCCTTTAAATTCATAGCACAAATCAAAATTCCATTCTCAACTTTTGCATGACTGACTGGGAAGAATGCAGAACACTTGACCGTACATTACACGACCAAGACAAAGTGCTGGACTGTATGGTACAGTGCAACGGGATGGAATATAATCATACATACGCATTTATCGCTGCTGCTGCTCTCAACACTAAAAATGAAACAGCCAAGCACCAATACACAAAGAGCCTTCAATTCAATTCATAACAAGAACGACATACAAAGTACATACGTACATCCGCTGTGAATAGTGACGGAGTGGGTGGCTATAAAGTGTAGGAAATCGATAATTTTTAATGATACGTTGCGACAAAAACTAAATAAAAGTTGAAGCAGTGCGCTGGGAAAGGTGCAAGTGGAAAGGTTGAATTCGGGAGTTGGGCTTGCAAGTCCGGTAGACATCTCGTACGTTCTCTACTTCCATTTTTCTTCTTTGGTTTCGTATGTTCTCTACTAGAAATCCTCCTCTACCTAGTTTTAACATTGGTCTCGTATGTTCTCTACCAGAATTACCTCCTCTACCTACTAAGTGTTGAATGTGTCTGCAGTGTGTTTTCTACTTGAATCACATCTCTTTGTGTTGCCAACTAAAAACTTTATCAGCTGCGCGATTTATTTTAATTCAAGGATCCCTTAACCGCGGTTGGACATTCAAAACGAAGGGGAAAGTGCAGATGATCTGTATCTGAAGTATCTGATGACCACACTTGTTACCGCATGTGACCTACGAAGTTTAGGCTAACCTACCTGAATACAGTGAAACAGTGTGGAGGGAATTTATGAAAGTGTAGTGCTGATCAGGTAGTGCACTATAGCCAAGCCAAAACGAATGCTAAAGAAATCTGAGTACAGAAATACAAGACCAACGTTAAAACTAGGTGGTGGAGAATATGAAAGTACAGACCATATGAGATATCTACCGCAAGTCCATGTGGAAGTCAACCTTGTTTATCAGTGCAGTGGTACATGTATGTCTTAAGTGTCTCCCGAACTCTGACGTCATCACTTTGCACAGGCGACAAAGGACGCTCCTGGCTCATGCATAGCTATGTACGGATGGTGTCGCGTGAATTATTGATACAAAGGCAGAAGCAGCACAAAACTAGTTTTTCCCTCCGTCTCTCAAGAACAGAGAAAAAAATAAAACAAAAAACTACAAATTCAAGTATCGAAAATTAGAAAATCTCTTACTCAACTAAAGAGGTAATAATTGAGGAGCTACAAAGAAAGAAAACCCTGGTCTAGAGAAGGAGTGAGTGAGAAACTTGAAAGGTTGGTCCTAGCCTGAGGAAGCCATAACATTTTAATTTGATTTCATATGGTGCAACATGGAATGGTCTAGACAACATTACACTGAGCTTGAGTTATATAAGACAACTCCCTTATTTTTTACTTTTGACTTGACAAAGCTAAGGCTAACGAGAGTAAGAGGGGAAGAAGAAGGACACATTTCCAGTCTGACGAATAGTTAAGTTGAGAGAAGACCTCCCGCTGGCCCAACTTTTATGTCCACTTACAAACTAAAAGGAGAGTTTTGCCCCATCCCGTTAATTGATCCATTCCTAGTCTTTCCTTTCCATCTCCTCTCCTAGCAAAGTCCTTCTAATACCATCTTACTCTCTATTTAATTTAATACAAAGTACACATAATAATTTACACCTACAATAAACTTAACTCGTCATACTTTCTAAAGTAGGTACCCATTTGCCAAAGGAGAATGAGATAGGCCACAGACAGTCACGAGACATCTACCTACCACACAAATCAGCAATACGACAGCCTTTAGGTACAACACGATAAAGAGCATTTCACTATGACGACGTCGGATTTGCATGGTAAAACAGCTTTGACAAAATTCAAAAATGTTAATCTTGTTTGGAAAAAGTGTAAAAAAATGTCTTTTTGACCAGTGTTAAAACATAATTTTAGCGTTCTAATAGAAGACAAACATGAAAATGTTGTTTTGAAAAGGGTACAAAAATGTAAAATAGGTAAGCCTAGTCAAAAATTGATTCAAATAGACGCTTATGAAACAGTGCAGAGCATGGTATTTACACATTTCGAAAAAGTTATTTGGATAATATTATATTTCAGAACAGAGGCCCCATAGAGGCAACAACTTTATACGTACATACATACATACTGGTAGTAAATAGTATGCAACTATACTTTCGTGTCACATCAGCTTATTGTACCGATTCATAGTAAACATTCACTCTGGATAAACTAAACAATTCATTGTGTACATGGTAATTGCACCCAGCATACATCTATATAGATAGACAGTAGATCTAGAAACCTACTAGAAGCAATACAAAAAGCTATGTGTGCACAGTTAACGCAAAACGTATAGTACATACAGACATTCTAAATTCAATTATATACAAGTACTTATTACTGCTATACGCAATGCAATACGGCAAAATAATCTTTGTACCTAAATTAATTAAGTATAAACGAAAACTGTCCAACGAACTCATCAGTACATACACATTACACTGAGATCTCCGTGTATTTGTTCTTACTGGACTATAGAACTACAGTGCAGTGTTAATTATTTTTGAAGTTTATCCTTCCTTCCTTCTACCTCAACAAACATAGGCACTTCAATTGCCTATACACTTCTAGGAGTAAAGCGATTGTCAAAGTAAACAATTCCTTTCGACTACGAACAAAAGCTTAAAATAAAACAGAACGAGAAAAAAACTTTAATTGGATGACGACAGAAAATTCTATACCATATCACTGGATATATCAGTAGCATATGTAGCCATTGCTATAATGAGCTGTGCAACTATAACGTCATAGGATTTCAGTTTAAAATCAGTTTTGAAAAAAAGTAAAACAGAAAATAATGTTTTGAATAAGTGCAAGGTAAAAAACATTGCATTAACACTTTGAATTAATACAAATGTTGATTTTAACTTGTTGAAAGTGTAAAAAAAATGCATATTGAATTTTGTATGCAGCTTGGTATGCAGTAGGCCCGGTGGGGGTAAGGTATATCTGTTGACCAAGTATGTAAAATAAAAATTTGATGGGTGTGTGTTGACTGCTAATACGTACTGTAATTTTGTGAGAAGCGTGCGTGAATTAAAAAGAAAAAACTTGTCAACATCAACTTTCGTTTTGACTGGAATCTAAATTGTATAGTTATAGGGTGCTCCTTACCAGAGTCTGGAATGTTGTTCAATGTGGGTGAATCAATCAGCGGCAAAAGAGAGACAGATACACAGAAAGAATCAGTTGTCAAGAGGGTGACATACAATAATGTACGTACACAAACCAACGAACCAACGTAGAGAGAAACCGAACCAACCAATCAATCAATCAACGCAGCAATTTAAAAAAAGGAATACAAAAATCAAATAGTCATAGCACTTGTTCCCGTATTTATTTGTTTGTCACACATATAGGTAGGTAGTATAGTAATATGTATGAGATATATAGAGAGTGGTAATAAAGCGTGTGTGAGGACTATATACACAACACAAGTTTAGTTTTATTTTTTAAATTGTTTGATCTCGTATTTAATATTTTTGAGAACAACTCGAGTCCTCATGGATGAGAAGCATGAATTGGCCATCTATTTGCTGCTGTATACATTTGCTACAAACTTAAGATAAAAAAACCTGAGAATGAGATCGCGAGAGACCGACAGACACAATTTCCGAGTCTCCCGGCTCTACTTGCCGTTCTAATAAAAAGTGACTTGGCGAGTAAAATGGTCTATGATCGACGAAGCTCTCTGCTCATCAAAACATAGTATCTGCTATTACTGACTAACATACATCATCCTTAGAACCGTCTTGCATGCACACGCATATATTTAAGATGAGAGCAAAGTTCTGCTTCACCATTCATTGCACTACTGTAAGTGCAAAGTGTCCCAAGTCCCATATTATTGATTTTAATACTTTCAAAAACAGTAAAATTACCATTGACACGTTTTTAAAAACAATAAACAATAAAAATATCTACACTGTTTTAAAAACATCTAAACTAGTTGATCCCTTTCAAAATAGTAAAAGTAGTAGTGCTTATTTTAATTCAGATCTTGTAGATAAACGTTTTACATTGCAATGAAATGGTAGTCACTAGCTTAATATTTGTACATGGAAGAGTGCAGATGACAGAGATGACCAAACTGGATCGATTTTAATCCCAATGCAAAATGGCCTTGTCTTGATTCAACAGAGGGCGACCAGGCGACAGAGGCGGTAACCAATGCAATGTGCACTGCTTATTTCAATTTTCTGGAGCTGTAAAATGGTTCCCTTTCAATTAGCTGTACACTACCTTCTGCTGTTTTGTGGGTCCCTCTGGTGCCGGTCGAAGTATGGTTAGTAATCCCAGTTGGCTTAGTTCACCATTATTGACTATATCCTGTCTACCATTATTATGCACAATAAAAAACTCGGCAATTTAAAAAATAGAAATTATTATTAAAATTAATTTGTACAATAATATTATTTTTATATTATTATAGTTAATTGATTTAGACAAGAACTGTAGCAACCAGATTAGTGTTAGCACGAGAACAGTGCTGGCCTTCACCAACTTGTCATCGAAAGGTTGACAAATAATTTGTATTTATCCGAACTACGCGAATTAAAATAAATACCAAACAAATTGAGCGTACGGAAAGAACAGCTTATAAAACTAACATTTACCCTTTTCAAAACTACAAAACTTATAATTACAATTTTTCAAGATAGTTAAAATCAATAACGAGACCAGGTCTAGGACACCTTCCAGCTACATTAGTGTTATATGGATTCGTAGTACTCTTAACTCTTGATAATATTCTAATATCAGAAAACTCTGAGACGAGAGTAACGTTTAGAGAAGGCCACCTACTCATTGAAACGATAATGGTTCTGAAGGAACGTGGATCACTATAACCATACACGTATAGTAAAAGAAGCTCATGTGAAACTAGAAATAATTACTACACAACTTGCCAACTTATTATCTTTCCGTCGTTAAGGCTCAGATCATTATTCATTCACATCCATAATCATTTCGTAGCTTGCACGGCAAACTGCCCACAACTCCACACAACTTGCTCCTTAAAACTACGAGTAAATCATAACTTTCATACGAGTACTATTGGCCTAGCGCTTTCCCTCTATCCACTCTCCATCCCCATCCCAAGACTGTAGGCTTCTTGACAAGGGACGACTGAGGCATAACTTTCACTTACACATAAACCAAGCAATCCCGCCAGCTTTCATCTTTTTTATACTGCATTACAGCCAAACCCAGTTAAAAATACACCTTTCCTTATAATGATTACCTACCTGAGTCGTTAAAAATACTATTGGATACTTTTAAAATCTAATAATAATATACTGACACGAATGTAATCCCAAGCCGGAAAAGGAAACCTTCACAAAGGCAACAATTTCCTCATCAAAATCTAACTAACCTCGCAGTAAATAGTAATAATACACATGTACCACTTATTACATTAATGATTTCTTTAACTGTATGTAGTTGTACATATGTAGTTGGCCAACACGAATGAAACAAAACTACTAAAACGTAATAATAGCAAGCGAGTAGGATTTGACACATAGACATGTATACATTTATAGTAGTTGTACAGATGCATCCAGCATACATTCATCCACTTAGGGAGCACTAATTATTCTAATCATTAAATGCCACAACTACATTACCATTCCAAGTAATTTTTAGAAAACTGACATGCATGACGGATTAGCATAAGTGTGAAGCAAACTCAAACCCTGGAATGAGCTCATAATAAGGATAATGATGATGGTAATAAGTGTGATTAGAGGCTTGAGTAGAGCAGGCAGAGCAGAGCAGGCCCAGGAAGGCGGTCAAATAAAATGATGGCATAATAAAGAGCATAACATTAGAGATGTAGAGGAAGACACCAAGCCGGAGAAAACAAGTAGGCAGAAGTTTGATAAAAAAAGTAGGATAGAATTAAGATTAAATTGGATTTGGCTTGTATTGCTGTAGGCTTCCCCCCACCTTCAATTTCATCACAGCTTCCTCGACCATAGTTTTCTTGGGTCTTTTCCTCCGTCGTCGACCGGAGCCGACCTCCTCCTCCACCTCCAAGGAGCCCACGAAGCGAAGGCGGAAGATGGTGCCGGGGAGGGCGGAGCCGCAGGGGGGACTGAGGTGGGGCACGCCAGCGCTCCCTACAGAAGGCCCCGAAGAACCACCACCGCTCAAGGCCGTCGCCCCGACTGCCCCCCCACCACTCGTCATCTCTGACGCCGACAGACACCTCCCCGCCCCAATCGCACTCTCCTCCGGCCTCTCGTCCTCCCCACCCTCACACCCTCCACACCCCCCGCCACTCACGTCGTAGGCCGCTGCGACGGGGTTCCGCTGCTGTCTGTAGAAGCGACTCTCCTCCAGGAAATCCTCCTCCGACTCCCCCCCTTCCTCCTCCTCCTCTTCCTCTCTG
>JAQFZC010008528.1:0-10094 GCA_034695205.1 Dicyrtoma fusca | reverse complement strand
ATTTTTTAAAAAGGCAAAATTTAAGGATTGAAGCTTTTTGAAAGTGTATTATGCGTAATATTATAGCTTTTAAACAAAAGCTGTTTTGAAAAAGTGCAAAACGGGAAGCAGTACTCATCAAGAGCGTATTTAGGTACGTACAATTTGCAATGTTCTTGCAGCTTGCATAAGTATAGCTACACTCTTTGTAATTACTCGGTTTTTTCAAAGAGTGGCTTTCACTCCGTATTATATAGATGAGGTGGTAGTACAGATACAGGCTAGCATAGGCAAGCCAGGAAAGTGAATCTGCTCCGGCTCTGTTTTTTCTGGAGATGGAACTGAACGTGAACGTGATGCTCTCAGTACAGATAGGAATTGTACACACAAATAGTGGATATATTGTGGAGGTCATAGGAAATGGTGGCAGCTGAAGGCTCTTTTGTATATTCAGTGGAATTCAGGTGCAAAAGGCGTTAACAATTTAGTACAAGTTATAAATACAACGACCATTTATAGATTGGACAGCTTCTGAGTGTTTAATTACTACGCTTTCACTTCCGGGTTTCGAAAAATACACCAAGGGCTACCACTGTGATCGTTACACACGTGTTTTCAAAATTTTGAATGTTTAGATAGCCCATTTTGCACTTATATGGTATAGAGCTGGTGGTGTTGATAGGTGAGATATTTTGCACATTCATGGACCATGGATGGTGTGTATAGTGTACATATAGTGAAGTTGCCACCTCCGTGGATATAATTTATTGTAGAAAGTGTTGCCGGTGGTCGAGTCAAGTCCGGGATGAGGGAAAAGTCTGCCGAGTGTCTGTCTATGAGTCTTGTATGTACATCCTCCTTGAGTTTGGTGCTGGTTCTGGTGCTGTGAGGGAGATGTGGGTAAATAATGAGGATACAGCCGAGTATAGTGGAGACAGGGAGCACAAAGACTAATAGGATATCAGATAAAAGGCTAGAGAGCGAAGCTGGGCCAAATTCCCCAAATGATTAATTGCGTGTTGATGTCCTTCAAGTGACGGAAAAGGTATCAAAAGGCCGTGAATGGGAACTTCCGTTCCTTATTTCCCTCCAGTCCGTCCATTCTACTTTCCACTCCCCGTGTATTGCTTTACTTCCCACTCTTCTCCTCACTCTCTCTTGCTCTCCGTAGCCACTCCATGTGTCATGCCGGGCCATGTCATATTAACCCATGAACGGTCTAGGGACCTTCCAAATGTGACGTTAAGCAATTTGTGGGTAATTGAGTCATTTTGAAAAAGTCAAAACATAAATTTACGTGCTTAAAAAAGAAATCAAGACGGATATTATTTTACAAACATTTCGAAAAGTTACAAAACGATTGGTATTACACTTTTTTTAAATGGTTAAAAACGACAATAGCATCAAAAAAAGAAGCCTAAACGGATATTTAGGCATTCTACAAAACGCAAAATGTGATCTGAACGTTTTGAAAAGGTGCAAAACACGGTATAATACTTTTTCAAAAAAGGCAAAATGGAATACAAACGTTTCAAAAAGGTGCAAAACATGATTTAACACTTTTTCAAAAAAGACAAAATCTGCTACAAACGTTTTGAAAATGTTCAAAACACAGTAAAACACTTTTTCAAAAAACTCAAAACGTGATGATTGTAACATTTGTAAAAGGTGCAAAACATGGTATAAATCTTTTTCAAAAAAGAGCAAAACGTAAAATAATCCCAGTTTTTTAAAGCATCCTTCATGTTTGCAAGGCCCCCTTGCCTTGTATGTATTACTTGTATTATGACCGTGGCCATTATAGGTGCTCACTATATACTGGTCTGTGGATATAGCAGTCTGTCCACAGTAGTGCAGCGTGTAGCAAAATATTTGGGTAGGTAAAAAGTTTATTGCTTGCCCTGGTCTCGATCTGGTCCTGGTCGTCACTGAATTTCCCGTTCAAACGAGTCTTTCAGCACATTGCAGCATTAATAGCACGATGCTCTATAGAGTGCCTATAGAGTGCCTATAGAGTGTCTATACCTATATCCACGGTTGTTTTGTTGTATTCAACAAGAGAGTTTTCATCGCCTTCTCCACCGCAAAACTTGACGCTTGTAGTTAGACAAGGAGGACCGTATAAGAACAGCATTCACTCAACAGCCCAACTTTTTCATCATCATCCTCCCACCCGCCCTTCCCTTCCTTCCTTCCTCCAAGAGGATTATTTTTAACACCGAGACAGAACAGAAAGAGAGAGAGGCGAAAGCATCAAACCATGTCATGTCAAGCCCAAAGACCCAAACTACTACTAGCACCACTACTCACTACTGAGGTAGATGGAGAGAAAGATCTAAACACCTCACGCGTATGTACATCTGTATGCCCCATACACTTTACCCGCCTTGTTTTTCTGTTCTTCTGAATTTCCTTCCACAATAGCACGCATATTTACGATTTACAACGTCCTCTTATGTAACCTAATGCTGATGGAAGTGGCAGCGGCAGTTTGGCATTCCTTCCTGAGTTCCCTTCTTGGAACTTACGCATATGTACCTACTTAGCTGGAAGGACCCTTGCAAAGATGATGGGAAACAGTTAGGGCTTTTGGGGTGGGACAGCTGTTTTAAAGAGAGGCAAAATAGTTTTTGAACATTTTGCAGAAACACAAGTGAAGTAATGAAGAAGCTTTTTTAAAAAAAATGCTAATAACAATTTTAACGTTTTGACAAGGCATCAATAAATAAAAGAATGCACCTTTCCCAAAAGTGCAACGTATGGTTTTAATCCAACATTTTAAAAAAGGCACCAAACAGTAAAATATGCGCCTTTTTAAAAGTGCCAATTAGTCATTTTAACATTTTCAAAGGGTGTCAAACATTAAATAGCATTTTTCAAAAGCGCCAATTAATAATTTTAACTTTTTAAAAAGGTGTTAAACAGTAAGTTAGCATTTTAAAAAGTGTAAATCAACCATTTTAACGTTTTAAAAAGATGTCAAACAGGAAATTAGCTTTTTTCAAAAATGCAAAGCAACGATTTTAACGTTTTAAAAAGGTGTTAAACAGTAAACTAGTATTTTTCAAAAGTGTCAATCAATCATTTTAGCATTTTAAAAAGGTGCCAAACGGTAAATCAGCATTTTTCAAAGGTGCCATTCATTGGTTTTAACATTTTAAAAAGGTGTCAAACAGTAAACTAGTATTTTTCAAAAGTGCCAATCGATCATTTTAACATTTTCAAAAAGTCCAAAACAACAAATTAGCGTGTCTCTTCAAAAGTGCAAGTAATGATTACACATTTTGGAGAAGGGCAAAAGCCAGGCATTTTTCAATTTCTAAAAAACCTTTTTACTCCATCATAATTGAAAAGCCCCTAAATTCTAAATAGATGCGATGCGAAACAAGTATTAGCCAAATCACATTTGCTTCCTGTGAAACTTGTTGTTAGCTAAAGCTATAAGGCAAAGGCTATAAGGTATATGTAGCACCTATAACCAAGGTACCTGTACCTATATTATGATGTAATAGTGAGCCTAACTTGGAAGGCTAGTAGTTCAAAAAGGCCTTTCCAAGCATTTTTAAAGCCTAGACCCACACCCTCTCCTTGCCTTCCATGTTCCATCAGACACAGTCATTTCTCGACTTGCTTAGTTCAAAGTCAGAGTTTTTCAGTTTGAGGAGATGTGTTGTGAGTGAGGGTGTGAGGATAAAAATGAAACTCATAAAATTGGAATGCTTTTTTCCTCCTTTTACTTTGTACAAAGTATTTTAAGCTTATGTGTGTACATACATTCGACGGTGTGTTGCCCTGCCTTGCCTTGCCTTGCCTTGCCGTGTCTTGTTGTGGTGCTCCATGAATACTTTGAGAGGTTTTTTCCCCAACAACATAATGTGTAGGAGCAAACTATTATGTATTGTTCAGATTAGGGGCCTCTCCTACTTGCACAGATCAGATCCCTTTGTGTCGAGGGGAAGGAGAGGGAAATACTTGAGATGTATTCACGTAGAAGCTTGTTTGTGTCGAGCATTACAGGGGAACGGGAAGCCGAAGGAAATTTCATGACTTGTTCTGTATCAGTACAGATTATGTAATAAGCGTTAGCGTGTAACAATCTCTAAAGAGACGATACAATTTACGAGACGATACGATACGATTATACGATCTTCGTCGATAATAAAGCCGGGGCAGAAGGTTCGAGTTTTTAGCAAACAGTATCGAGAGTGCAGAGGGTAGATTTTATAGTTTAATAAGGAGCCTTGCAACTATGACGTCATATAGAATAGGACTAGGGTTTCAAAAAGAGAATTGAAAAAGGCCAAAAGTGAAAACGTTGCTTTGAAATATACGAAAAACTTACTAATAGCCTTTTCAAAGAATGTATAAAAATACTAGAAATGTACATATTTAAGCTTTTTGGAGAGGTGCAAAACAATGCATTGCACAGTGGGCGAATCGTCAATTGCTTGGCGCAGAAATCAACAAATGTAGTTTTAACATTTTGATGTAGATTTCACATTTATATCTGCACATCAAACCTAATTTTGCAGATTTGGCCGATTTAGCATTTAAAAAGTAAAATCTGCATAAAAAATGCCCAATGCATTGGGGGTATTTTAAAAATGCAAATTAAGATTTCAACTCTTTTTGAAAGAGTGTAAAATAGTAAAGTGGCCTTTCCCAATTGTGAAAATGATGGTTTTTTAACCTTTTCGGAAAGGGCAAAACAGTAAATTAGCCTTCAAACCAGAAAATTAGCCTTTTTCAAAATGTACAAACCAGTAAATTAGCCTTTTTCAAAATGTCCAAAACAATAAATTATCCTTTTTCAAAATTTTTCAAAACAGTAATTTAGCCTTTTTCAGAATGGTCGAAACAGTAAATTAGCCTTTTTCAGAATGTTCAAACCAGTAAATTAGCCTTTTCCAAAATGTTCAAAACAGTAAATTAGCCTTTTTCAAAATGTTCAAAACACTAAATTAGCCTTTTGCAAAAATGACTCTTCAAAAGTGAAAATACTGTTTTTAGAAAGTACAGAAAAGGTCAAAATTAGCTTTTTCAACACATTTGTAAACACGATTAAACTTTTTGAAAAAGTGTAAAACAGTAAACTAGTATTTTCACAAAGTTGATTTAAAGATTTCAACTTTTCGGAGCATACGTATAAAAAACAGGCAAAACAAAATAAATAAGCCTGTTTCAATAGTGCAAGTAAGGATTGTAAAGCTTAGAAAAGACAAAATGTGCAAAACACACATTTGGTAGTTTGGTATACATATTTGCACATTTATAAAAAAAACTTGTTTCTTTCGTCATACTTTAAAAGCCCCTAATGAAAAGTGAGGCTAGTGAGGGCAGGTTAATACACCTATTGTTATCGTGTAAGCCAGAAGCCACCCTTCAGTATAGACTATATAGCAGTATACTTTATCTATAAGAGTATAGCCGCACTATACACACACGTGTGTGTGAATGTCAACTTATTTGGCGGTAGGGATGCGGCCGCCTTTGCTTTTTTACAACAATTTGCTTGATTTTATGACTGACTTTCCTCTCTGCCCCCTTGCTTTCTCTCTACCATGCCGCCGTGCCGGGGTGAAAGTACGCGTGAGTAATATGCAATAGAGAAATGACGAGTAAGGAATAATATCTAAGGCTTAAAAGTTGAAATTGAGATTGAAAGTTTGAAAGGAAATGTCAGCTTTACTGCCTTCAAGGGAATTTCCAGATTGTCTTGTCAGGGAAGTAAGTGAAGGGAAAAGTCAGAGACACGCAGGAGGGAAAGGACAGGACAGGAGAGAGAGGGGATGAGAGGGTGAAGGGTGAATTTTCTCAGGCAGATTTCTCAAATCAAACTTAATAACATCAAAGTGGAAGAGTATCCTAAAAAAAAGTAACCAGTTTTATTGAAGGATTCAAATCCTATAAGGAAATCTACACACACACACACTCAAAGTAGGATACATTCATCTATAGCCATCCCATTGCGCATTGTAACAAAGCTAATCTTGTCCGGACAAACATTCCATGTACATGGGAAAGAATGTGAGGATGTCACAAAAAACAGCAGATGCATTAAGATCCTTGCAAATGTGACGTTATTCAATTAAAAAGTTGGTTTACTATAAAGCTAAAACATTTGGAAACGTGTAAAACAACAAAAATTAAATAGCCTCTTTCAAAAGAATGAGGCAAATCAGGATTCTGTCATTCTGGAAAAATACAAAATAATAAGTACATAAGCCTTTTTTGAAAAGGTGCAAAGCACTAAATGTGCCTTTTTTGAAAAGGTGCACAACTCTAAATGAGCCTTTTTTGAAAAGGTGCAAAACTCTAAATAAGCCTTTTTTGAAAAAGGTGCACAACTCTAAATGAGCCTTTTTTGAAAAGGTGCAAAACTCTAAATGAGCCTTTTTTGAAAAGGTGCAAAACTCTAAATGAGCCTTTTTTGAAAAGGTGCAAAACAATAAATGAGCCTTTTTTGAAAAGGTGCAAAACAATAAATAAACCTTTTTTAAAAAGCTACAAAACATGATTACCTATAACAATTTTAAAACTTATTAAAACTAATCTAAACGAATTAGATGCTTCTAAAAGTGTAAATACTGGTATAAACACATTTTGGAAAAGTCTTAACCAACAAATCAGCCTCATTTCAAAAGTGCCAGTAGTACTTTCAACACTGTCAAAACGAGCAATACTGGGAATTCACAACATTTCAAAAAAGCATTTCATCATTTGTGTGTCATAATACAGTTATGTATTGAAAGCACCTTGCCAACAGAATCCCTATTACGAAGCTAACTACATATATACATAGTTGGTATATTACCATATATAGCCTTATTATTACCCTGTCTATATTGAAATGTGCCTCTTCTGTCTTTGAGAATGTTGAATGTTGTTTCGTGTAAAAAGAGTAATGAGATGTGAGATTTTCCACAGAGTAAATATAGTGATAGACAGGAAGTCAGTTATCTCAGAGACCAAGAGAAACTATGTGTGGGACTAAAATAGAAATAAAAAGAGAGACAGAGAGAGAGAGAGAGAGAGAGAGAGTAAGTAAAGGCAAAGGCAAAGGCATAGCAAAGCTGTGATAAATTTAAACTTGGTGTAAAGAATCGATCGGCTTTTTTTCTATTTTTTTCCATTTTTTTCCATTTTTTTTCTGAGTAGGTAACTTCTCTCTGTTTCCCTTCGAACAAGCGACTAAAACCATGGAAAGAATAGAAAACAGTGCACTGGTGGTGTTTGGTGTTTTGATTTGAACTTCAGTCTGCTTTGTCCCGTCCCGTGATGACTGTCTATACCTATAGACACGCATATAGCGAATATAGCCAAAACGTGGCCTTGCTATACTGATATACTCTATAGTGCTAGTCACTTATTTACAAATACGCAATGTTTTCACATTTTTCTTTCAACTTTGTCTCGAAGCCGCCTATACACACGGCTTCGGCTTTCGACTTTCGGTTTCGGCTTCAGCTTGTGTTCTTCTGTAGATATTTACTGGGCCTTTTGACGTTATATGTATGCTGCTATAATAGCAGTCGTAGTTGGTAGTTGTAATAAATGGTGTATTGTACTATAGCAGTGCTGTACAGTATACTTTTGACTATTATGGTAGCTGGTACATAGCTGGTAGCTGGTAGCCATAACATCTGTATTTCTAGATTGAAGGACAGATGAATGAGGAAAATATACGATGTAGATGCTGTTCGAGATTGGAGATAGAGTCAACGTTGATACAGGAACACAATACAATGTAGATTCTACAGGCATGTTGGAACAACACAGCAGTCACAGTAGGAAGTAGAAAGCAGTGTAGCAGCTAAAGTTTAGAGGAAGCGGATACGAAAAAAAATGTTCTTCGCAAACTGTTTCATACTTAAAGATGTTAACGGCTAACGCTCACATTAGGGGCCTTTCAATTTTGAGGTCATCGGATCGTTTTTTGTTTTGTTTTTTTTAAATGAGTGAATACCTTGCTTTGATCCTTTTCTAGAATTTTGAAAACATAATTCGCACTTTTGGAAAAGGGTAATTTGCTGTTTCGAACCTTTTGAAAAAGGCTAGTTTGCTGTTTTGAACCTTTTGAAGAAGGCTATATTACTGTTTTGATCCTTTTGAGAAGGCTAGTTTGCTGTTTTGAACCTTTTCAAGAAGGCTAATTTACACTTTTGATCCTTTCAAAAAGGCTAATTTACTGTTTTGCCCTTTCTGAAAACGTTAAAAACCATTATTTTTACAAATTGAGAAAGGCCCATTTACTGTTTTACCCCTTTTCAAAATGTTAACACAATTATTTGTAGATGTGTGCATTTTGAAATACCGTCAATTCCTTGTATTGCACTTTTTCAAAATGTTGAAATCACAATTTTCGCATCTGAAAATGGCGTATTTATTGTCCTACACCGTTTGAAATTGTTCAAATTAATAATTGCACCTTTTGGAAAAGCTAATGTATTGTTCTGCAACTTTTAAAAAGGTGTTAAAATCACAATTTACACTTCTGGAAAAGCTTACTTTACTGTCTCTTTTACACCTTTTCAAAACGCTCATATAATGATTTGCCTTCCTTTTTCAAACAACTTTCCAAGCCCAGAGCCCCGATTGTTCGACATTATATTTGCATGGCTTCCTTTGCTATTCCATTGCATTGTACTGACACAGACATCCTACGCACTTCTACGCATTGCTTTAGTATGCATTGTAATCTATTCCTTGTAGTGCGAGCCATAGTTTGTTGGTCGGGTTGCCTGTTTCGGATTCCGATCCGGATCTTGTGTTTGAGTTGTGTGTAGTTTTTATCAAAAATATTCTATGGCAGGATATGATTATGATTTTCCTTCTTCTTCATGTATCAGTTCCGTTGGGATAGAGTTTCCTACTCCAATCATTCTAGGCTAGAAGCTAGAATGGAACTAGACGGGCATCAGGAAGAAATACATGGATTCCTATGCACATTTCCCAAGTCTTCCCCAAGTTTTTGAGAATTCTTGAAGAATTTTTTGGAATATGACAGGAGACGACGAGACATGGGGATTCTGTATAGTAGTAGTAGTATGTGTGGGTCCTTTTGCCTTTGGTATTTATTTCCTTTCCCTATTATTATATGGGATGTATTCGGAAATGTGCGTAGAGATCTTTCCTTGTTGCACACTGGCAGTGTCAGTGTATGCTGGCAATAAAATTAATATATTTCTACTATAGAACGGATCAGAGTGGAAGGAGAGCAGAGCAGAGGTTCGAAAGATTGAAAGATGGGAGGGAAGAAGGGAAAAATATCCCAGAAAAAAAATTTGGATATCCAATTGAATGGAGGGGGAAGCTGTTGGAGTTGGGAGTTGATTCTGATTTTTTAAGTTATAAGTTTTTGTGTAACTATGCGGAGAGTTTTGATTTTTTTCGTGTGAGTGGCTTCCAATATGTAGGCACATACTTAAAAATTCTATAGGTTGAAAGGCTGTACATGCATGCCTTCTTGCATTGCCTTTGAAAAGTTTGAACAGAAATGTGAGGGATAGGGAGGGGGCTTGGCAACGATGACGTCATAGAATAGGCACTTTTTTTAAATGTGTAAATACCTTTTGTTTTGATCTTTTTCAAAATGTTAAAATCAACATTACTTTCACTTTTTGAAAAGGCTGATATATTGTTTTACATCTTTTTAGAATGCTCAAATCGTTTATTTGCACTTTTGAAAAAGTTTCATTTATGTATTGGTTTACACAGAAACCTTTTCAGAATGCTGAGGAATGATTATTTGCACATAAACAAGGCTAATTTACTGTTTTACCTCTTTTTAAAATGATGAAATAATTAATTGTACTTTTAAAAAAGGCTAATTGACTGTTTTGACACCTTTTCAAAGGCCACAAATCACGATTGGCACTTTTTAAAAAGACTAATTTACTAGAATGACGCTTTTCTGTTATAATTTGCTGTTATACACCTTTTTTAAAAATGTGAAAATAATTATTTGCACTTTAAAAAAGGCTAGTTTGGCTCTTATCCACCTTTTCAAGAAGTTGAAATTTTGATTTACCTTCTTTTAGTATGTATGTATGTATGCAATTACTCTCCCCTGAGGCATAACGCCTATGGGAGGGATGCACTGATTTATTAACAAT
>JAQFZC010008527.1:0-10100 GCA_034695205.1 Dicyrtoma fusca | reverse complement strand
GACAACCACTCTGAGGCCCCTCG
This sequence comes from Dicyrtoma fusca, assembly GCA_034695205.1. NCBI lineage: Eukaryota > Metazoa > Arthropoda > Collembola > Symphypleona > Dicyrtomidae > Dicyrtoma > Dicyrtoma fusca. The sequence continues at coordinate 10,077 of JAQFZC010008527.1, read as the reverse complement.
GGCCTGCGGCCCGAGTGCCAGGCACTGCTCGCACACCCGGTTGTTACGCCCCTGCATGTTATAGCTTCAGAAGCTTTGAAGAAATTACTTTAAACACAGCAGAAATGGAGAACCCAAATATTCTAAATCCAGAAAACGAAATAATTATTGGTTTTCCGAAAAATACTTCGTTTAAAAATTAATACCACATTTCTGCAGTTTAAAGTAATTTCTTGAAACTTAAAGTAATTGTAGAAATGTAACCAGTGAACCATGCTGTGTAGATGGAACACTTTTAATATACACCCCCACTCCGCAATACTCCGCATAGGATTTCAAAATTTAATTAAAATAATGCCGATTTCAATGATTACTGGAATAAAAGATCGGCCGTTCAATTTACTTAAAAACATGTCATAAAAAGTGATTCCACGGATAGGAAAAATATTTTGACCCTAAAATTTCAGCTTGATTCAGCTTGCCAACCGTGTTATACTACAAGCAGAAAGGGGTCAGGCCAGGTAGAGGGCAAAAAGTCTAGAAAAACGGAGTAGGTCATTGGACCCTAAGCTTCCCTAAAAACAATAAAATTAAAGTCTAAAGATTTCGAGACTCTTCCGGAAGATTCAGACTTCCCCAGCAGTGGTCAGTCCGCTGATGTGGCATAAGTAATAAGATACCAAAAGATCATAAAAAATGTAGGTAGCTATGCATTTGGGGGGAGAAGAAAGTCAAAACCCTCGAGCTCAACGCTTATCCTCAACCCGGGCAAGGTGGAGCACACACGGCCCCTTCCTCAGAAACCATGGGGTTCACAAACCATACTTATTGCCGACTTAAAACGAGTCAAACCGGCCTTGGTCCCGCCGTTATACCCGGGCCTACCCGCGTCGGGGGTTCCCAAATTAGTCACCTTGTCATTCCCGAGCCTCGGCAACTCCTCCTCCTCCTCCAACGGTTATTCAAAAGTGGAGGACCACAACAGCGAACAGCGATCCAATCCAAGTGGGGACATCTTGTGGGGCGGATCCCCCGTGCTGCTTTCGGGTTACATCCTAGATCCTGACACAAAAACGCCCTACTCATGCACCTCGCGGGGAATACGAGCACTTATTGGCGGGTAGGATGGAAGAATCCGTCGTCCTCCATCGCTGGTTAGAAAGTGAACGCGTTGTTGGGGAACTATTGACCCCGCAGGCAGTGCTCGGTTCTGATACTGTGAACCCCGGGACCGAAGGCTGGGCCTTCTTTACACTGTTAGGGTGGGTGTATTATCCCCGGAACTAGCGGTCATGGCTCGTAGTCGTTATCTCGGGCGTTGGAATGGCCGTCCGTTCTTTGCTCCCTCACAAATGATTGGCCGCTTCCCCTTTGCCAGGTGCTGTCAATGCGAAGCCGTGTGCCACGTCTTTACCGAATGCTTTTGGTGGTTGCGCCGAGCCATGCCTCCATTACCTCCAATGCTCGACCCGGAAGTTTACGCTATCGTACCTCAAGACACCGATCCGGTGTTTCAGCACAGTATGCGAGACCAATGGGCACGCCTACGTGATTCGTTGTTCAACGTTACTCCGCGATCGTTAAGCGATCGTGATGAAGTCGCAGGGTTGGGGGCCGGGGTAGACGACTCTACTCCCGTCTCGCTCGCCGGCATCTCGGAGTATGAAGAGCGCGACAACCACGCTTGTGGATCAGTCCACATGCGCCAGGTACTGAAACGCTCGTGGACTACCATACGTAAATGAGAACTACAGGAAATAATAAAGCAGTTGTTCTTTGACAAAAAGGTAAGAAAAATATAATAAGATATTCTACGGGTACCTACGTGTTAACATGATCCCACAAATCCCGCTGGACCGGCCTGTCAACACATCACCTAAAGAACGTCTGCATGGAAATGATCTGCTTGTACGGGATTCTTTCCAAAACTCCTAAAAACTCCCAATCCAAATCTTCCTCTGAGTAGGTACTTTTTTCTACATTTTTACCTCATCTGCATTGTCAGCAAGTCAATCAAGACATTAACCTAATCTTCCTATTTTCCCATTTACTTAACTCACCGGGATGAAGGTTTTGGAAGTCTCTGGGACTGTGACGTCAGGTCATTTAGATGCCAATACCATCCAATACTTCGTCATGTGAACGAAGGCGGATCTTCCCCACTTCACTCTTTTATTCGAGTAAAATAACGCTATTCAAAGTCCTAGCCGCCTGCTACACATTTCACTGTAATTCTCATCTCATCACTGACTGGCACTGAGTCAGGAGCTCCTCACATATTACCGCAAACGCCACGCCACCGTCCACCCCTTTCCACACCAGCATACAACGAAGGAGCCCCTGCCTTCAGCCCATTGCGTAATATTTGTAAGTGGTGCCTGCAGTGGCCGCTAAAACACACAACTCCACCTGTAACCCCTGAAACTGATATACACAGCAAGCATATATGCATACGTCCTAAACGATTTCTGAGATGTAACGTAAATAAATGTAAATGTGAGATCATTGAGAATACTGTCTCTGAGATGTGCCCTTAAAGTAGTTTATTAGTATGCAAAAGCACGAGATCCCATATCGAGCGAGCGGCGCGTAAAGAAAAAAGTAAAGTTGTGGGAATAGCTTATGGGGCAGCTTAAATAGCGTGAAGGAGAGAGATGAAGAGCAAGTGTGCGAGGCGACGACCACCCAGAGTCATTTCAACTAGCCACAGCCATAGCCATGTAGCCATTTATTCTTTCCCATATCTATGCGTAGTAATAAATGCTATAGTCCGTCTATCGATGCCTACATGCCTACTAGAACCTGGCCAGGGCAGACAATCAAAAAGAGAATCAGGGGAGCTTGCAACTATGACGCCATGGAAAATCGCCAACTTTTTATACCCCCTCCCGAAAATAATGTGTCATTTATCGGCTAAGACCCCCCGTCCCGTCGTATTTATGACGTTTTTAAAAATCCTCCCTTAGTTTAAGGCGCCAGATTTCATTTCGCCTGAGAGTAGTGTATCAAAGATACTCATTCATCTAAAATAAGACAAAAATTTTATGCATCATTTTTTGGTGGACACCCCCCTCCCCCCAGTCATTTTTTGTCATAAATTTCGAACCCCTCCTCCCACAAAATCTATGACGTCATAGTTGCAAGCTCCCATAGAACGATAGAACTAAATAAAACTGATATACCTCATATGACGTCACAGAAATGACTTTTTCCCAATGCGTAAATAATATCTTTCAAAGCTATCATCCTTAAATGACGTCACTCAAAAATCCCCAGTTTTGGCACCCTCCCACTCCGCTGTCATTCGTTGTCACTCCGAGCCCTGATGACCCACCCACCCTCCTAAATGACGTCATTTCGCTATTTAAACAGATTTTTATTGAAGCTGTGCCACTGAACGCTGCGGAATTAAAATATTTTTCCTGTCGAAATCGAAGTCGATTTATACCCTTGTACACTAGAGAGCACTCAAATATTAAAACTTGGGTTCCTGATCAGGAAATTTAAAGTAATGGGAGTGAGAACATATTGCCCCCACGGGCAAAATGCCCAAAGGGGCATAAAGCCCACAGCGGGGGGGGGGGGGAATTCCCACATGGGCAATGGCTACACGCCCGATCGGGACAAATAACCCATGTCCCGTGGCAAAACCCTTATTATGGGCAATTTGCCTCATTGATGGGCGTTTTGCCCCCTCGAGTGGGCGTTTCCCCCCTCTATGGGCAAGTCTCTTTGGGGCATTTTACCGCTTTGGGGGCTTTTTCCCCGTGGGGCAATTTTCCCCTGGTCCCATTATACTGGAACCTTGGGCAAGATTTCCCTGCGGGCAAAATGCCCAACCAGCTGATAAATAACCCATGAGGGCAAAATGCCTAGTTAAAATACCCTCCGGAAGAAGTCAAAATGCCTATACAGGGGGCAAATAACCCACGAGGGCAAAATGCCTTTTTAGCATGACCTCAGGGGCAATTTACACGCTTCGCTAGGGCATTGTGCCCTCATGGACTTTTTGTCCACTAAATGAGCACTTTCGCGCTTTCGATGTGCCTTTTAACCGCTTAATAGGGCATTTTGCCCTCTTGGGCTATTTACTTGCTAGTTAGGCATTTTGCCCTAAGTTCAAATATACTAAATTAGTGAAGTGACGTCATGTGTAGTTCATACGAGGGACCCTTCTTGTCATTTGGGCATGCAAGTATTACGTAACGCAAAAATCCTGAATTTTCAACCACCACCGACCGCGTGTAACGCAATAGCGACCCATGTACAAAGTTGTAGGTATAGGGCTGTAACGCACAATGAAAGGACCACCAACCCCTTTGACGTTACGTAATACTTGCATGCCCCCTTTTAGATCACTGTTTCCCTTACCCAGGGACTCACCTAACGAGTGACGTCATTTATAGATGATACCTTAACAGCGTCTAAATCTGTCGATTTTTTTCCTTCTAAAAATGCGAACGCGGGTGCTACTTTTGGTAGACAGAATACTAGGTCATCTTTGGCTATATTTTGCACTCATTTTGATACCAAAATCATATTTGAAAGGCCCCAAGTATTGTATGTCTATATCTGTAGATCTGTCCTGGATGCTTACGCATACGTAGTACTGGGAAAGAGAGTAGAAGTAGAAGACTTGATGTTGATGTTGATGGAGCAACGGGTTTCTAGTTTCTGTAGTCGTAGTTTGGAATTAATGGATTTATTACTTTGACTGTGGATGTGGATGAGCTATAAAGGAGATAATTGTGGATGTGAGGGCCAGTTGTTTGGTAGGGAAGGGATAGAAGCGCCGGAGGGCTGCGGCATGCGGGGCGTGTTTGGCTGCGTGCTGGGCGAGAGATTGGCTAGGAGTGCGAGGAGTGCGACGAGTGCTGGGATGTGGCTGGATGGGAATTGTGCTTTGAAAGGTTGATGGTTGACGGTGTTGAGGTGACTGTGTGTAGTTTGGAAGGGTTTGCTCTGGTGAGCTGCTGTCTGGCTGCAGTGGTTGAGGGACTCAGGGCTGATCTCTGGATTCTGGCGAGTACGGTGGATGGGATAACTAGGATAACATCTGTGTTGTTGCATAGGGAAGACTACATGGCTGCAGGGATAAAGTGTGCATATGGAGTGGTGCTATTTGGGTAGCTAAAAGTGGTGAGCTCAAAGGCAGTAGTAGTTGTTAAGGTCCTTCCTTTGGTCTCGCTGGCTCACTGGGATCTCTCTCTCTCACTTTGCTCTCCTTTCTTCCCAATCTTCCCAATCCCAACCAACATACAATACATTCCCATCGAAAAAATCCCAAAGCCAAGAAGAGACAAAACAAGGAACCATCTAGCCATAAGTTTCACCTCTCTTCTCACAGTCTGACTAAACCTTAACTAAACTAATGGTGGTGTACACGTAAAATAATTGATCAGTGAGTACACAGTCCGCGGTCAGCTTCCTCTCTTCATGGTGCTGGCTACCAAAGTATTTACACTCGACTCAGTCAACAATAACTAACTACAACAGAGCCAGAAAGAACAACACAGCAAACCACAAGTAAGAAACAACAGGACTACAACTTGGTAGTTTTTATGCTGAATCAGCTATAGTTTAGCCTTGTGTGTCGTCTCTACTCTCAAATCACAATCAGCTAACTAGTTGCTTTGCTACTTTGGTTCGTTCCTTTACCATTTACCAACTTTACGATTCTATTCCCACTTCTTCCCGTCTCCTCCCAGAGTCTTCTCGTCGCAAATTTACAATCACAAATATTCACCACCACTCAGCATCAACTTGAATACCAATCCCATAAAAACACAACTACTAACTATCATTTATATCTTTCATCCTCATTTCCCATCCCTTTTTAATTGCTCGTTGTTAGTGGTGGTGTCCAAGGGAATTTCATCAAAGGTTTTCAAAATTGTGACACAAGTTATTTTTTCTCTTCAACTTTCCACGTAGATTTTCAAGTTAAGATTCTTCAGAGGAGACCCATGCAGCTACTGTTGTCCGTGAATTTTTGGTGGGTACTCACGAAAAGGCACAAGTGATTCGGATAGTCTCCTGCCCAACTTTACTACTTCACTCCTGGTTTGTCTTGGTTTTTGGGCTTCTGGTTCTTTGGTCGTCAACTTGAACGAATTTAATAATACTCTTGCTCCTCGCTCATCGTCTCCTTCTATTCCGGAAGAGAATCATACTACGTACTTTCAAATCTAACCAAAATCCAATGATCAAATCGTCACAAGCAGTCGTCATAATCATAATTTAGCTACACACTACATGTACATTACACTTAAGACTGGAAGCTCTTTCATTATCGAGAAACTAAATACAGCAGCCCTTCAACGAAACCAGTCAACCATCCTGTTTCCTTAAAGACACATCAAGCATCAACTGAAGAGATTCGTGAGTTCTAAACAACACATTGAGCTTGTAGTTGAATTGATCAAGTCAATCATACTCTTGTGTTCTGTGTCCTGGTGGTGGTGGTGCTGGTCTAGTGTCTGTTGTCCGTCTGTGCTGTGTGTACACAACCTTACATCACGCAAAGCGTAAAACTAAATAACTTTAACTTACTGCATTGACTAAGGCAGGGGATAGAAAACATAACACAAGGCGAGACGAAATCAAGACAAGAAATCGAGGAAGCCAGAGTCTAAGAACAAAACAAACTGAAGCATACAAAATTCCTATACCGACAAACACATGAAAGATATGGATAAATACTCGACGAACTAAATAGCTTAGGGTTTTGCTACTATTACTATTTAGTTTTAGTTACAGCAAGTGTGTATGTAAATTATGGAGCTCCGCGTTAGAAACAAGTATCGCCTTGGTCGCAAGATTGGAAGTGGATCCTTCGGGGATATTTATTTAGGTAAGTTCCAACTTGTTTGCATAGCTATGCCCTCAAAGCTCAAAATCGTCCCTTCAAAAGTTTGAAAGTTAGTGTTACTATATCCGTCGTAATCTGTGTGATTTAGTTTTGGTAAATGTTGAACGCTGTACGTGGGGTTCATTCAGTTACATAATATCGTGACCTTGATTATTGGCTCACCGTAACATTTTACTCATTAAAAATTTTGCAAACTGTATTCGTGCAGATTCAGAGTATAGTGTTTGGGTGGATGACAAATACATCTCTTCAACGAAATTGTAAAAAGCTTACGAACGAACGTAATGGCGGTGAAGCAAGAATTGAATCCTAATTCGATTAAGTAAAATTAGGTGCCTGAGCATTGGGACACTAAATCTCCAAAATTAAGTTAGTCCAAGTGAACACTTATCAGTTTTTATTCGTAGTTTTCATATTTCAAAATTCCTACTTCATAAGTGGCATTTTATTTTTGTTTGTGTGCGAAGTTACATTTACTCTGTGGGAAGTTGGGAAGATTTCATACAGCATTAGATTGGATTGCTTCAACAATAATTTTCGTAGACGTTGTGTCCAGTGTTGTTTCGCGTTTCAATCCGAATTTTGAATTTCAGTGAAATTTTTTGTATTTTATGTAGTGAGTACTCATTCGGTCATAGGTTGGTTTTGTAAGAATTAGATTTCCATATGTAGGCCATGTTGCGTTGTTTTTCGTTTGTTGTTTCCAACGTTACAACATAATAAGTACTAAACACTACCTTTTAGTTTCAATCCTTTTCTACTAATTCACGTAACGAGCAAGCAAATTGAAGAAAAGAAGGTATGTAGCTAATACAGGTGTACATTAGGATTTTGTTGAAGGCGACAAGTGGCAGTATTTAAACTCATGAATGATATGCTTCCGTGCGAACTGTATGTACCTACTACTTACTACAGATTTTTTTTTAGTTTTTTTGGTTGGCTATTAAGCACTGTGCTTGGGCTACTCTGTATTCATTGATCGTACTCTATTGGATACCCGGAAGCGGCTCTTTATGGTATTGAGCTTCTCGTCTTCGTTGTTTGTTTTTAGCCTAGCTTTAGATTACATACTGACAATTATGGCAAGTCTTAAGTCACAGTAATTGATTCTTCAGTCTTCAGTAGTTCTACATGCACAATTTGGTTCAATGCGAACTATTTCGCTTTCTTGAAAGGCTAATCCATATAATTACACTTTGTATTGTGGCAAACAAAATAATTGGTATATAATGCCTTTTAAGGATTGTTCAGACCTCAAAGGGTCCATACTAGATACTAACTATGAAAATCAAAATAGCTACTAAAATGACTAGTACCTAAGTCATTTTAGTAGCTATTTTCTTCTGTCGGTACAGCTTGCTAAAAGTGGCCTCTACTTTAAAGCGATCCGATGTTGTAATTACATCGCCGTGGATGGTACACTTGGAATTGTATAAATTAGTGTTAAATAATTGTAAGTAACTTCATTTCAATAAATAACACAAGTTTTATACAGTTCAGCAAATAAGGGGCAAAATCTACTATCGTGATCGATTTTGCGTTATCATGATCTTTTCTGATGGGTATCCGGACAATTTGACTCCCAGAATATTGGCTTCCAGTACATAAGTAGGGCAGTTGACTTCCAAGGAAGAAAAGTGTCGGAAGCGGAATTATTTTTGTGCACCATTTTATACGCATATTGCAACTCTTTTCAGGTACATAATTTAAATAATTTTAATTTTTATGATTTCAATTATGTACTCCATAACTGAAAAATCAAAATGAACTCATTTTTGAAGGTTCATTAACCAAGTTTACATACCATATTAATGTCACTCTGCATATCGGTTTCAAAATTATGTTGCAATTTTCAATGTAGTAAAAGCAGGTTGTTTCTTTCCTATAAGTTAATTATTTGTTTGTCCGTGTCCTCATCAGTGTCATATAGTCAGTTATCTGCAAAACGTTTTAAGTTTTAATTATATTTTATTTAACTTAAAAACTGAAAACTGTTTGTTTAAATATCAAATACAAGAGTAATTGGACAAAAGAATTGCGAAAAATAGAAATGGATCTGCCGTGATGGTGGATGTAAGTATTTATTATGTCTTTTTAAACTCAGAATTGGTTTTTTACATAGCCACTTCTTGTGATTTAAAATTAAGTCGTTATATATGTGTACAAATTCGTTTAAAGTGCCTTTGTTGCTCCGCTGGAGGACTTATATAGGTACCGTAAATATTCCATTAACTCCCCGGGGAGTTATTAACAAAAACAGTGCCCAGACAGGGGAGTTATTATATATTTGTAGATTTGTATGCATTAAAAGCATGTGTGTACATATGCGCTGCCGTATTAAATGCATTATAGACTGGGGAGTTATTAGCATTTTTGAGTTTTTTACTGGGGAGTTATTAGAGGTGGGGAGTTATCAGAGGTAGGGAGTTAATGGAATATTTACTAACTTCCATAATTTAAACGTCCCAATCAAATTCGTGTTTCAGTTAAAACTTTAAAATGAAAGACTTCGGAAGGGGCTTTAGACACTGAAATACAGATAGATTTCACTGATGTCTCTAATGATTGATAGTGAAATCATATACATCTTCCATGCTTCTGTTGTTACATTCATACATACGTACCTAGGTACGTATTTTTTAATGAATTCATAATACATGTATACTGAAAATAAGTATCACTTCAATGCTAGTTTTTAATTTATGCTAGTATTTAATAATGCATTATTTTGGAATCAATATGAAGAGTGGTAGTAATAGCTTTATTAATGAACTTCCAAGAATGATACTTGAACGCCTGAGAATAGATGAAATGAGTGAAATGGAAGCTGCACTTTGCTCGTACGTATCACGTATATATTTAGGTATATGTAGTCAAACAAGAAATATAGATCATTTACCTTCGTATCTCTCCTGACAAGTTCTCGAGAGGCAGCATTTTCCAATTTCCACTCTTTATTTTCATTTGTAGGTAGTTATTTCGAAGTATTGAGCATCAGACAGGAACATGGTTGTTTGCATTATTGTGACTGACTATAAGTAAAGCTGTGTTATCATTTAGATCTATCGTCGTATAATGAATCATCATGGATGTTAGGATTTAAAATTATAATTGCTGCCGTTTGCGTATTCTGTGTACGGTAGTAGGTCGCGTACTCGAAGACTATCTGCTCGAACGCCACGTACTCGAAACCATGTACTCGAATCCATGTACTCGAAACCACAAAC
>JAQFZC010008526.1:0-10101 GCA_034695205.1 Dicyrtoma fusca | reverse complement strand
TTCTAATAGTACACCCCGTGTACTGCCATATAAACGTGTGCTAAAAAGACCCGCGCACTATTAGAATAAATACGGTACGTTATAAACAATGAAATGAAAAAAGGGCAAGCATATTTTTAATTAGCTATTCTAAAACCCCCCACCGCTCTACACGAAGACCAAATGAAATGAAGCACTTGGACTTAACTGGAGAACTTATGTACAAACAAATCATTATCAGCATCAGCAACTCCGACTACCAACACAACAGACACAGATTCAAGATTGTAGACAGACTCTTAGGCTGTAATGTGAAGTCAGTCGTCAGCCGGCCCACATAGCGCACTTCCCTGGACAAACTTCTACAATAAATAAATACGGACGACAGATACACATGCATGGCTTGTACATAGTTGCAATAGGGAAGCTCCACGCACTCCTGTAAACCTACGAGTGTGCATATGAGAGACCCACCTCTTGTTGCTCCGCAAGAATAAAAATCCATGAACATTTCTTCATATATTTTGATCTTTTTCCCTGAGCCAGTGGAGTCCACAAGAGCCTCTGACATAAATTCATTTGGTTCGTCGTCTTGTACGGTTATGTCGGTGTGTGCAAGTACTTGCAAGTGCAAGGTAGGAGCGAGCGTGTAAGAGCAAGAGTCCAAAACATTTGTGACTCTATAGTCAGAGCAGAGTTTGTAAAGCCAAAGGAAGGTAAGGCATTAGCAAATGCAATCACATTTTTATCTTTCGGGCTTCGAGAAACCACTTGGTGCGTGGCTCCTTTTAGAAATTCCACTCTATTTCATTAAATCTCTGACTGAGAGAGCGAAAGAGAAAGAATAAAGCAACCGAGTCCCATTTCCCATAAACGTCTCATGGTCTTGATCAGCAATGCACTACAGAAATTAATACACTTTCTTGTCTTTCCCAGCATATCCCCTTCATCTGAAATAATAGTCATTTAATAAACTACACAGAACTCATAGTTCCTACCACTACCCCCCTTCCCGCCCCCACCCAGTTACCTAACCATCAAACATAAAGCACGAAAGATAGTTAAACTGCATAATTGCAACCAGCACAATAAATTACACGGTAAGTACCATAAATTGAGTACGGGTTACTGGTAAATATTTACTCCGTACATGCAATAATGGGCTAACTACAGATCTGCATCTTTCACATATGAATGCACACATACGCGGGCAAGCTGTTTGTGCTTCACCACGTTAATAAAATTCACCTCAAATACCACGAACAAAAGGGTTATCATTTTATTGGCTAGCATTGAGGCATCGAAAATTAATTTGAAAGTCATACAGATACACTCACAAGCTTTTATCCAGCGTTGTGTATTTTGAATTGGAAATAAATTTTATAGATTCAATATTCATATTAAAGTCTGCATAATAACTTTGTTTGCAGTTGCAGGGAAAACAATTTTATCGAACAAAAATGTCTTCCTCAAATACTACCAAGCTGTACATGATAGCTTATTAGTTAGGGCCTTTTCCATGATACTTTTCACATCTTTTTGGAGCGCCAAACATCTTGGCTCTTTGATTATCTATTGAAACCATATTTCAAAATTTCGATTTGTAAATATCATCATGTTCTGGCACTTGGATTCGTAATGCAATGTTTTTTACTTTTTACAAACGTGCACATCTATGTACTATTTGTCCTTTTTTGTTGAAAAGCTCAGCTCCACCGAAGTCTTCTGTGACGTAATATATGCAAGGCTCCTTCAGGAAGCAAGTGTAAATCAATTGTATGTAAGGTGGTAAATAAGGAAGGGTGCCTTACGTGTCCATCTCGCAACGTGGAGTGTTTGACTTGGAGCGTAATAAAAAATAGCTCTAAATGTGTAGATAGGAACGACATTTTTTGCACCATTAAAAAATCAGGGTAGGTTAAAACCCGTGACAAAAATCCTAGCTCCTTGCGAGAATATGATTAGTATTACAGCTTTGTAGTTTAAAGACGGGACAAGAGAAACATTGCATGTGTCAAAAGAGAATGAAAAAAGGAAAAGGAAAAACAACCCTTCGTGTCGGTGAAGCCATCGTCAACGTAGCACAACTCTTTCCTCTGCCTGCACTACTTTACTCAAGAGCTCGTAAATTTCTCTTTGGCTCAACTCTGAACGCATATCTCCACGGATTATAGATGCCTAAATTTCAAAGACAGTCAAAAAATATAATAAAAAGATCTATTTAACTCCACGGACTTCTTCAGAATACTGCTCAAAAGTCAAAATGTGGGCACTATTTTCAATACTATTTACAAATGCGTCTCGGGACAAGATATTTACAAATACAGATAACTAACTACTAGTGAGCAAAAAATTCAGATCGTGTAAGAAAAAAGAGCTGGCGAAGCACACATTGGTAAAAGTTCAGGATTGAAGGGCAAGACACGCAATTTTCTATACGGTAGCTAAATAATGAATGGACTGTATTTACTACTGCTCTTGACGACATGAGCAATATTTATAGGTACTCACGTACAAAACCATCCAACATGTGGGCCCTTAAGTTCATGTAAGTTTACTGTTATTTTAGTAGGTATACTAATATGTATACTAGTCGTCCGCCTATCTTATGCCAAGCATTATTTAAGTCACAAAACTTTTTAAGTAAATGATTACAAAAAACTGCCCTTAAATGGCACGTTAACGTTTTTTACTCGGGTTTGTGGAGACAAACCAATAGGACAATTAATACAATTTTATAACTTTCTTGTACGAAACTGAAAGCTTGCTATGTAGTTAACGTCACGTTTTCCTCTTGTTCTTTGAAACCTGTAAAACCCAGAATTGAGAGGTTGGGCACAGCGCTACCTAGCCTTTGGCCGAAGGAGTAACTCCACGAAGAAGAATCTTCTTCGGGGAGTTACGCCGCCAAAGTTCAACCCATCAGCCGGCACTGTCGTCCGTCCAACGTCAGCTCGGCTCCACAGCAGAGCCAAGTGAGCGAAGGAAACGACAAAGTGCAACGTGGCAAGAGATGGGCAGGGCAGATTGTGGACGGGGAAAGAATCCACAACGACTGCACTACGAGGTGCAGCTCTCCAGTCTAACATTAATCTCTATCGAAGTTGAAGTAAAGTATTTACTGTTCAGACTCTACGCCATTTTCCTCTGCCCTCCCCAACTCTCTTCTTTTTCCAGTTTCTTTAGTTAGAAATATTCATTCAATTCTCTAGTATTAGTTATTAGTTTAGTGTTTAGTTCATAGCCCTTGCGGCGAGTTGAATGACAGATGTTTAAATAAGTGTGAGAAATAAATTATTCTCCCGTTAAAAATTCGTTCCAGTGACTCTCAATATCCTTAATTGAAATCGGGTCTTTATTAGCATCATAGTTCATTCAGTTTCCCTCAGTCTTATAGCAAGTCCTGGAGTCCTCCACTTAACAAAAACATTATTTGTCTTTAGTGTAGTAATTCGCCAGGCCAGTGTCTACACACATTTAAAGAGGATGCATAGATAAACAGTTTATAAAGGTTCTACAGTATAGAGTGTGACTACGTAGCGTGGGGTCAATCCCGCGACCGCGCCCGGGCGCTCACTCCTGATCCAAGGAGTCACACTCAGTGGGGAGACACTCCCGCATCCTCCGGAAGTACTTTTCCTCCACTACGAAGCCCACCCGGCTTCCCAGGCTTCTGGGAAGGCGAAACTGAGTCAACCGTCAGACGCGAGTGACAGTCGAAGGTGGAGTTTCTAGGTCCTGGAAGGCCAACGCATCGGAGAAGACTCTCACGACCTTATAATCACCCCCGCGGTTTCTGTAGGCCTCTCTCATCTACTACCGCCACAGCCCTGAGTAGAAAAAGACTTCTTCTGGGCGCGTTGGGCAAGTTTAGACCGCTACCATCACCTGTGTGTATTTGTGGAAGATTCTCATTCCACACACCCTGTGGCTGGAGGCCTATCTTCCGGGATTCCTCACCCGCGGTCTTGGATCCTCCCCCGCGGCCGCCTCTAGCTCCCCACATCTTCTACCACCATAAGCTTGGTCAGCAAAGGCCCTTTCCTAGGCGCGCTGGACAAATCCAGGCCGCTACCATCACTAGTGTGGACGTGCTGAAGGTGCTCATCCCACACACGCCTTGGATTTAACTCCGCGGTTCCTACAAAGTGCCCTCAACTATCGCGGCCATAGATCTAACTGGGAAAAGCCTTTCCTCAGGCGCGACCGTCATTTTCTGGCCGCTACCGTCGAGTGCTAGGGCTCTAGGGATTCTTCCACCTCCCATACCAAGACATTGGACGTCTGTTGCCCCGGGGCCACTACTCACTGTATTGAATTCGACTCCGCGGTTTCTATAAGGCTCCCTCATCTGCCGCAGCCGCAAATATAGCTAAGGAAAGCCTTCCCTCAGGCGCGACCGACAAGTACAGGCCGCAACCTCCCGTCACTTGTGCTTGGTGGGCATATCCCCCTAGTGTTCAGTGTTAGAGTCCAACGGTTATTCGTTGGAAATATAAGTGTCCGCAGTGTATCGTAGTGACGCGGGAGGAAGTCGTGTTATTAGGGACTTCGGAGGCGAAAAGAGTCACCCGGGAATCTCCGTGGTAACGCGGGTGGTTCGCCTGCGCCGCGCTTCCGCAAACCCGCCTTCCCCCCAAGTGAAACCTCTCAACTATAGATCCTATCTCCGTGAGTCAGAACTCATAAGTTCTTGCATCCGACAGTCTGTCCTCTTCGTGGATATTGAAGTTCGAGACAGTCCTTCGCCCTAGTCTACATGTGTGCTAATCAACCGGGTCTCGTCATGTTCCGAAGTGAATGTTAAATCGGAGATCAAGACCAGACATAACCTTTGGCCCGAGTTGACGAAATCTGATTTTGGCGATCGATTGTTGCAAACCCAAAGAATCCATACAGATATCAGAGTACATCGAAAGTAGAGTCGAAATCCTATTAGTATAAGTTTGAAAGGAAGCTTAAAACTTTGGGTCTCGCTTCAAACAGTTGGCTTCCATTACAAAATGCAAAACAATTGACAAGGAATACGGTCATTTTTTGTGTGAAACGGTACCCAAATCTATAAGGAGGTACCGCAATATGTATCTGGAATAGTAGACCGGGTTTACTGAGTCAAAAATTCATATCTATTTGACAATGAGCTGGATGTTATTAAGGGTGGGTGTAAGTACTATTATGGGAGAGCACTAACAAAGTAAAAAAAGAAAAACAAAAATTGTAGGTAACTCAAATTTTTAATTCAACCAGAATTTAAGGAAAATGCAAGGTTCCATGAAATCGATTGTTGCAGTTGAAATCAACAAATGAATCCTTATTACTTCACTTAGCAACTTCGTTATTACTCATCCCAGGTAGGAGATTTCGATGAGGAAAGACCATCGTGTTGTTCTCTTGTGTTCCTTTTACATTGGAAACTCGGTACCGGCCTCTTTACGGATCGAGAATTCTTGGTCGGTTTAAATGTAAGCCAGTACTTCAATCCCCTACAATAATACAATTGCTATACGCTGGGCGAAAGCAATTCATTGCAACAACTCCACCGGTTTAAAGAGTCATGTAGAAGCAGTAACGTATGCCAGTGTGCAATTTTGGGTGTCCAGAGGAACACCGTTTATCACATTTAGTCAAGGAAAAAAATAATTAAAAACCTTTGCATGCATTAAATACAAATTCAAAATAAATGTTATTTCGAAAATTGTAAAAGTTGTGTTTAAATACTCCTTCGAAATGCACACCATCTAATTTAACTCAAACGTCTTTTTTTTGGGAAAAAGATTCTTTTTAAAAGTTTTCTGTTTGTGCAACCTGCAAAATGTTTACTCTTTCATTAGAAAAATACCAGAACATAGGCTGCCACGTCTGTGATGATCAGATGCAAATGCTAAATGACCCGGATGTTCATTCCTAATACTTCCTCATTACATGCAATTTGGAAGATGTGAAGGGGTCACATATGTAGGTAAGTATAAAGGAAAATGGGTAATTCTTAGTGGTATTCTGTTCGTATATTAGAACTGTAAAGCTACATCACCATAGAAAGATGGTAGGTAGGTACATATATCCAAGTAAATAAATCCAAATAGATGGAGTGTGAAAAAGAAAAATCTGTGGAAATTAAGATCCAGGGTGGACGTTTGAAGATTGTAGATTAGATTGGCAATTACGATCACAATAAACTATCATGACTTCTCAATTTTAACCCCAAACTAAATTCTTCAACATGCATAACATGGTCAGTTACCTATAGCTAGTTACATTGTGTGTAGCTCTGGTTTTTTCATCTGTATAATATGCGTATTCAAGACCTCGGTTAATTTACTTCCATTTACACGAATCGAATCCTATCGTACCATTTATATGAGCCACTTTATACTCAGTGTCTATAAGGTGTAAGCAACTGAGGCATGCACGGAAGAAAACCTTTGATTTTGGGCCGTATAGATTTTCTAGGTACATTTCAATCGGTAATATTTTACGTGTTCCATATGATTCCAATCCAATATCTAATCCAGTCCACTATACACCCTGTGCACAGCTCAAAAGAAACGCAAGGCAGGGAGAGCAAAGCAAGGCAAGACTTGGTAAGTTTGGAAAGTTTTGTTCCCACGATAATCTTACTTGTGCTCCTATGGTTTTCTATTACTACTCTGCACTACCACCAAGAGCACCATACCATTGGAGTCAGAAATCTCCCTACGGGCCTTCATATTCTCATATTTTACAAAGGCAAGCGTACACTTTTGACTTTACATTCCACTCGATCTCTGACGTCGTACGTCTCGTAATCGAACTGTTGTTCTGAGTGTGTGTGTGTAATAGCCACGGATATTTCCTTAAGATTCTTAAGCGGGTCCTTAAACTTACTTTAAAGGATACTGGAGCAGCCTGCATTGGAACCCAGTTTTTGGGTTCAGTCTCCTCAGTGCTCACTAGTCTGAACCAACAACCACTTTGTTGGTTCAACCCAGGTTCATCTCAACCAAGCAATCTGGATCTGTATCGGGAGAGATATAGCTATAGTATCTTGGGTTATCCATGTATTTATGTCTGCTCTTGTGGTTGATGCGCATAAAAAAGAGCTCACAAGCTCGCATACCTACTTAATGCTCATTTCGTCAACATTATAGAACAAAACCAGGTTGTTTTGTTTCGGTCGCGATTTCTTAGCATCGTTTAACATACAATTACATCTAAGTAGGTAAGTGTTTAATTAACTACTGTGAGGAAAATCTAAATCTAAAAATAATTTGTAATTATAATTACCCATACGAGCATTCACATATTGGCAAGATTTTTCATAATTTCCAACACTCAAGTATTAGAGTTATATTAAAAAGTAATAGCATCAGCATACTGTATTGCAACAAAGAAAGCTCATAATATTTTTATTGCACAATACGGATTGTTGTAATAAAGGTTTTATTGGGAGATTTATACCAATAATGTGTATTTAAGATAGGTCGGTGCTGTCACGTTTAAGTTAAAATTTGTATACTGAACTAAATTACCTATGTATTTTTTGTGCATGCTGCGTCCTGTTGTATGGGAGGTTTGTTTTCCATAACAAAAGACGTAATACAAAGTAGGTACATAAGATGATACTATTCGCAGGTTTACGTTATTGTAGCGTTTTTTGGCCTACAGATATCATCATACTGCAAATATGTATCGATTCCAACATTTATGCAACCATTCTTACCTGATAAGAGTTTACGCAATGCCAGAATACCCTTGGACTTAATTGTGAATATTGTGCTCATTGTTGTGCTGTTTATTCAATGTTGATAAAGAGGCGAAACTCCTTCATTTTTGTAATAAATGGCCTGATAAAGTCTAATAAGAAACCCAATCAGATCCCATAATTTCTATTCAATTTGTATCCCAAAATTAAAAACTAGTAAAATATACTCTGTAGTACACGTGTTTGCTGTTCACAGTTCGTTTTGTGATGGGCGTCGTGTAGTTTGTAACGTAGTATCATCAACATCATGTGCTTGGTGTAATTGAAAAAATTGGCTAAGAATCATGTGAAAGTATACGGGGACTAAACAATCGGACGATCGGAAGACAAGTGAAAATGGTAACAAGAAGTGCATAATGTCTGTCTGTAGATACGCACGTATGATTGAATTGTATTTAATAGCAACTCTGGAAGGCACGATCCGCCCGCCCATTAGATGTCCATCTATCACAACCACAAGGGCAGAAGATGCATTCATCTGAATCTACGAGAGAACATTTTCCATGCCTATAATTTACTGTAATAAATAATGGAGATTTTCCAGACGGACTCTGCCTTTCTTTCTCCTTGCCTTTCGTATTTCATTCTGCTTAATCTGTCTGCTCTCTCGTCTTACCACTCTCAAGTTGGTCCCCGCTCATTAAAATATTACGTAATGCTTTGTGTGAGTCTTCTTGACAAATATGTAGCAGAACCGATGTACATACGTGCGTACCCACACACCACGCTTACATTGCACCATATTTCAGCAAAAAGCTAAAGTTGCAATTGCAAAGGTACCTTCTACAAGTAGATAAGCATTGCCTTTTCTATCTGAAATTTCAATAAAAACATTTTTCGAATCACACACTCGAATATTTTCAATCCTTTCGAAAGGGTAATATATCCAGTTTTACATATCTTTGAAAACACCCATTTGTTGTTTAGACCTTTTTAAAAAGTGTTACTTACTGGTTTTGACCTTTTTGAAAACGCTAATTTTCTTGTTTCTGCCTTTTTTTAAAGTGTTAACTACTAGTTTTGACCTTTTTGAAAAAGTTTACTGAACAATAAACATTTTTACAAAGCATTCTTGCCATGGTTGATGGCTTTCAGTTCCGAAGAGGTAAGCTGGACTTGCAAAATAAACGTTTTAAAGAACATCATAAATCGATTATATTCTATCCAAATATTTTATCCAAAGCATATCACTAGTAATTCTAAATTACAGCAGTAAATTATTTTTCAAGCTTTAAGCCACAGCTCTTTTTTTCATACTATATATTCAGCATTAATAATAAACGGTAGGTAACATGTGCATTTAAAAATCTACCTGGAAAACAAAGTTATTATGTACTTGGTGCCTATCTTCTTATACAATGGCATGCTCTGTATAATTAGCTGGCGTTGTTTTGTTGGAACTTTAAGGAAAGCAGGGATCTGCCCACTGTACTGTACTGAACTGATACTGATTTGCCCCTTTCTTTAACATTGTACTAATGTGTACCGCTTCGATACAGAATTTTATAAATAACAGCCCTCTCTTTGCTTGCCCTCCTCTTCCAAACTACACATAGTAATTAAACAAGGCTGAGTCATTGAGTCTGGCGTCATGAGCATGCACAGATCAGTTCCAGCCGCAGTATTAGTAGACATCAAATAATGCAATCAACTAATAGAGTTGAAATTTACGGTAAAAGCTCCAATGTCTGTGTCTTACCTTTCTTTATCTTCCCACTTATGTTCGACATCAGCTCTATAAGACAAGTCAGTCAACGCCAGTCTCTTAGCATGCACACATATACACCCTTTACATGGATCTGAGTTGTAGATGCACTTTTAAATGTAATACCTAAGAAGTGTAGGCCTGCTACTACGGATCTACCCCGTCTCGAACGTACCTATTATCTCTCAGTGCTAATTATAACCACGGAGATCCTTGTAGCTATGATTAGCAGGTAAGAACCGAAGATTCTAAACTAAAAATAGTCAATAATCATATGTGCATAAACACTTATAAAAGGAAATGGTTACTGCAAGCAGGGAGCCCATGCAGTAAATAAAAATCCATTCCTTCCTTTCCTTCTACGTACATACATGTGCTACGTTTAGGTACAAAGGTTACGTATACTTCAGGTAAACTCTTCCTACCATATCACTAAAGCACTACTATGCACCAGAAGCAACAGAAGAACGCCTCTATTTCTTCTACTGCACGAGGAAAAGGGTGTGAAAACTTTAAGTGAGGCCCTGAGTTCTGGAATTGTACCAGTCTTCCACGAGCAATAGGGATTTTATGACTTGTATAGAATGTAAACATGGAAAGTATGGGGTATAATTCGTGTCATAACTCCGGGGTACACTCAGTGTTTCTCTCACGTTGTTCACCGTGGCTCTCACCA
>JAQFZC010008525.1:0-10103 GCA_034695205.1 Dicyrtoma fusca | reverse complement strand
TTATAGCCTCTATCCATCTATGTATAGGCTATAGATACCCGTCATATTTTTCCCATTCATAATCGTATTTTATGCACAATCCGTCCTTTCACTGCCTGCACAATGCACTTTAATAAGAAGTCCCTACAAAATAAAACCCAGTCGTCACCGTCTTTCTTCGTCGTTCGGTGGATGGGCTAATCAGCTGTAAAAAAAGAAGCTAATCATCTTCTAGCACTTCATCATAGCTCAATAGATAGAACGTCAACACAAAATAGATATTAACAAATTTTTTCCCCTTGTGTTTCATATTTCAAAATTTCTATCTCGTCCTGCTCTTGGAAGCGAGCTCATTTTTCATTGAAGATTGAAGCTAAATCTAAAAGTAAAGCAAAGCAAAGCTACAACATACAGAACACCATCGGACCCATGCCATGCCTTGGACCCTGTCGCTGTCAGTATGTATCCCATGCAGTCAAAATGCAGCTATAAAAGCACATACACGATAAGATACACATCACATCGAAAGACACAACAGCATCATCAGTTGTGGGGCTCCCTAAAAGAAAAGTGGCCCGTCATATATTTTGAACGATGAGTTGAGTTGTGCACTGTTTTGTTGGTACGTTAAAGTGTTGCACTCGTGTACATACAGACGTATGTACGTAGCACCACCGCCACTCTGTATGTAATTGCGTGGACCCAGAAAAAAGGAAATGAAACCACAATTATTATGTAGAGCGAGTCAGAAGATGATTTGTCTAAAAACCCAAAGCCAGTAGCTTAATAGCTTTTCTCCATTTTTATCATGAAAATGGATCGGAAAACATCTCTGTAAGTAACTACCCTATAGTGTATGAAAAGAGTATACCAGTATGTGCATGTGTGCATTGGTATATTGGTAGGTAATACATTTTTTCTTGTGTAAACTGACAAGCTGAAACTGACCATGAGTCAGTCAGTTCTAAAGAGCGGCAGCCCAGTCCTGACCATGCAGACTGCAACAACTGCTATCTGCAGACACAAGACCAGTTCAGTTTCGACCACTTCAAGGAAGGCAGTAGGGCTCCACGTAGGAGGCTGTAGTAATAGCAAAGTATAGCCGAGTAGATTAAAAAGCACTTGGTGCACAAATTGTAACACCTTCAACAATCAAATCAAGATCATGATGGTATGTACGTGGTGAGGCAAAGGAGTCGGAGGGAGATCGTGAACGTTGAGATTGGGAAGTAAGCCCTACTGACTCACTGAGAAAGTAACAAGGCTCTCATGACTCGACTCTCGTCTCATTATTAATTGTTCCGATCAAGTCTCAAGAAGCTCAGCACCGAGCTCAGTCTTCCCTACGAGTCTAAATCTAAGCATGCAGACAAGGGGCATTTCAACTACTACGCCAGGATAGTAAAGTAATTATTTAAATCAAATTATTACCTCAAGGGCTTTGCCTCCTCCCTTTTAAAATAATAAAATCTCATATTTCCCACTTCAAACAACAGCGGAGATTGCTACTTATTGAAAACGCTAGTGTTTGTGTTTGTCGTCTTTTACAACGCCGATTTCACGTATTACATTTGAAAAACGTAGTTATTTACATTTTCTACACTTCAAAACCCTCACTCATGAATTGTGAACTCTTTGAAAGTCCTACTATCATGCTTTACATTTTGAAAGATTCAGTTATTGGCTGTCTTCACTTTGTGAAAACGAATATTTCATGTTCTGGATTTTTTTAAAAGTATGAATTCAAGCTTTGTAAGCTTTAAAAAACGTACCTAGTTATTAAAGTTTGACAGTTTTTGAAAGCCCCATATGACTCTACATTTCAAAACAGATGTGTACAGATTTTTTCATCTTTTTTAAAACTTACATAAATATCACACTTTGCTGTTTCCCAAACGAGAAAATTATTATAGGTTAGAAAATAAATCTTTTTTAAAAGATTTTCCCCGATTGCTTAAATTGAACGTGATATTTACCAGGTCCCTCCGTCGGTTGTGGTAAGTAGGTAGGGATTAAATATGTACATGAGTGAAATGGCTATATTTATGATGATTACATTCAGACCTCCCGATACAGAGTAGAAAGGCCTTCCTCATTTTGTTATTTCATCTTTGCATCTCCTTCACGAACTAATCATCATCAACTGTGACGGAGCAGAAGTGGAAGCATTTATTAAATATCCTTCACCTCCCTTTGTCTTACTTTATCGCGTCTTTCGAATCCGATTCCGATGCCATTTCAATCCCTGCTTTAAAATACAAAAAGCAAAAAAAAAAACTAACCAGCATAATATGAAGCGTACGTATGCACCTTGCCTACATACCTACTTAGATACAGTTCACCTATATAATAATATGAGCGGTTTTTTTGGTTTTGATTTACAATTAGAATTTCCATTAGGAGACTATCTCTGTAGGGTTCCACTCTAATTTTTTATTCTCTATTTTTCCATCTCCATTTTTGATACCTCTGCCTTCAGTCTGGGCAGTGCAGTGGTGAGCGTTGGGCATTCAGCAGTGGTCTTAGTATGCACCGTCTTGAAAGTATGTAAAAATGTTGTAATATCTGTATGGAGGTATTTAGGTCTACACCAACCACCATCGTATGTAATAGGCAGACATATTTCGTCGAAATTGCATAAGGTAAGTTGATGTTGATGTGAAGATTAGCTTATCGAGTCCATCTAGCCAACCAGACAGACACAAGAGATATTTGTATTTATTTATCACTCGAGAACTAAACCAAGTCAAAGCCGTAGCCAAATTAAGCCAAGGTATATATCAGTATTGTAGATGCGTAGTAACAAATGAAAGCCATCATGTAAATAAATAATGGAGCGTATAAATGTGTACCAGGATAACAAATTCCATTTACTCAATATTAACACCACAAATATCATAAATTGTAAATGGGATCCACACACTCGCACTCCAGGCAAGTCTTTCTGGCTAGAAATAAGAAGTTTACAGATGCACACGAGGATGCTTCACATGAATTCTGTATTACATGGCTCTGCACATTTATTTTATAGACCGCATCTAACTTTATTACGTGTAACTACATACAACTGACTTTCACTCTACATTCTTTCGCTTAAACGCGGGTGCTTATACACTTACCGATATGACTTGTGGCAAGTATGCACGTATGTTTTTAAAATGTGTTACGAAATGGAAATCGAAACTGAATTACAAAGAACCAGAACAATGAAGGAATTGTTACTCAATCTGTGAGCCTTATACTTGAATACTTTTATATTAGCATGGTGCCATGCCAAGCCAGAGAAGTCCGTTGACCATTGCAGTGGTTGGCATTATTGTTCTTATTAGTGTTACTATTATTCCCAATGATTTGATTTAATTCAGATTTTGATCCTTTAATAAGATTCTTTTGTTCTTCCTTTCTAGGTATTTTTTATGGGAATGTATTTAGTATTTAAGGATGCACCAATCTTGGATGGGTGCGAGCAAGCTAAATGGGATGGTGGGTCGATCTTGCAGTTGTAATCTTCACTTTCAAAAGGAGAGCAAAAGCCAAGCGGTTGTTGAAGGTGCAAAAAGTCGTATGTACGGACACACAACTACTACGAGCACAGATAATTTAACGAAATAGCGGAAGACGTGCTTGCTGCCAATGAGAAATCACGAGGGCTTCCAGAGGGCCAAGCCCAACTCAACGAGTTATGCAGTTAATTGACGGACTTACTGACTTTACGTGCAATACAGTAGCACTTGGTCTTGGCGTTGGCTATCGGAAGGTAATATTTCAAAATTTAATTTAGAATAAAGAGCAAGTCATAAGGATTACGGATGCATATAGGCACAGGGGTTTGTCCGAGGTAAAGTTCGTATTAAGGACTAAGCGTCTGTAATTAGGCTCGTATGTATATCAATGCACTTTGGAGAGAGATAGACTTATTATAGTTGTGTGTGTGTGTGTGTGCTGTACACAGCTGAGCTGTGCTATGACTAATGTAATGTATTTTTGTGGTTTGTTTGGGGTGGCATGGTGTGGAGTGGACTTGAGGATTATTTGCTTGTTTTGGTTGATGATGAAGTGCGGGGCTCGTAAATAAGCGTGTTAATGCCTGACATGGTCCACACCCAAAAACTAAGGCTAAACTTAAACTGACTGGGGATGAGAGAGCACCTATAAGCTTCAGACTGCAGACTAATTTCATTTCATTGTGTTGGCCAGCATTGCATTCTAAGGCAAAGGAAAACAAAACGAAAATGAGAAGGGAAAAAAGAAAGACGGTAGCAGAAGTCACACATGTTGTAAAGATAGCCGCTGTGACTTTGGCTTTGCCTTTGACTTGAATTGCCTGGCATCTGTGCGTCTACAAATTGCTTCTGTTTTACAAGGGATTTTTCTCTCTAATGGTAAGCTCGTATCATCTGTAGTGGCTGAAGTGGCGTTGAGTTGACGTTGGCGTTGGCCTAGTCGTCGTGTGAGTAGTCTTGAAATAATAGCCAACAATAATAATAACAATTGGAGTATAAAACGTATAATAATAATAACAATGCCTCAATCTCTAGTGCATCTTTGGGATTTCGGATTTTGGATCCCAGCCCAACTTCTTCTCTATACGTATGTAGTTCTGTATGTATTATGCAATTGACTGCATTAGGCACGTACATACATAGCACAGGTACATACACGTAGGTATTTATATTATCTGTAGTAGTAGGTTCGTCTGACCGGATTCCGGTTTGCTGGGCTTCACTGTGCCTTGAGTAACAGCAATGGTTGTGTCTATTATCATCCCATTCTCATCCCACTGCTCCCGTGAACTACATAGTTTTTTTTTGAAGTCGAGATGAAATAAAAAATCGGTGTTGTTGTTGCTTGTAACTCTTTCTATGAATCCTATATGTATATGTTTGAAATATGTTGCTATATACAGATTGATTATTTTTTTTGTTTTTCGATTTTTGATGGAAATACTGTAAAGATATGTTGCCCTGATAATTAAATAGTTTAGTATTTTAGCAGCCTGTTTTCTGTAACATCTTGTTGGTCAGCAATTCAGTGTAATACAATAATCCAGAAATTCACGGAGAGACAAGAGCTGCTGGTCAGAAGCCTGCTGGGCTGTAAATGTAAACTGATATGCGTGTCTCAAGATCAAAAATGGGCGATGAATTTATGCAGTTCAAACTGGTACGATGTTGCGGCTCACACTCGTGTTCTGATTTAGTGCTTAATTTTTAATTGCTTGTGTAATACAGACAGACACTAGTTCTGATACTTCGATAGATATTTAAACACACGTATGTACATATAATATACCCATGTAGAATTTAAAAATAGCTTCTGGGGAAATAATCGGAAATCCACGGTAGACATGTGCAAAATTTTATTGTAAAATTGTAATGTTGCGTGTTAAGTAATAGCCACCAAGGAGATTTGATTGTATTTCGATTACCAATAAATGCGTTAATTATAGTGCAAGGTTTATAAAGGCTGTAAACAGATTTGTAATTAAAGCTTTGATTTCAACTTTAATTTAAAAAATTATGGGCACATTATGTGCGGTGTAATATTTATATAGGAAGATACCTGCGCTATGATTTTAAAGATGGTATTGGTGTTGGAGTTGTCTATCAGATCTTCATTCGTGTGAAATTTGTACATTAATCCATTCATTATGCTTTTTGGTTTTTTGTTGTTCTGGTTCTTTTATTTTCTCTCGTGTCTTTGTAAATGAGTTAATGAAGATTATGCGGCCGTGCTGTTATTAGTGTGACTGTGAGCATGTGAACAGGTACAAATTTTTTAATGTGAATCAAAATGGATGTTTGACCGTTTATTCCGAAGCCGCTGTAGCAGCCCCTTCAAGTCTTGTACTCTTTAATTCGGTTTACCCGTTCCCACTTCCCACCTTCCCAGCCTGCCTCTTTTTTTCTTTGAAAGCAAGACATTTCATGAGTTGAGAATCAAAAGGAGCCAGGAAAAAAAAAAGAGGGAGGAAAATCTACTAAAAGCCTTAAAAGCTGCTCTTTGTCTGTGAGAAACTGGGACTGACCTCAGCTGATGGTGAGCAGTAACTTTTGTACAATGCTTCTGAAGTGAAGAACAGAGAACCGTGTAATTATCCACATTAACATTCTTGATCAATTTTTCTAACGTGTTATTGTTATTATTCCTTAATTCCTTTGACTACGCACTACACGAGTAACGAGAGCAAAAACGACTACCAGTACTGTAACCCTTTTTGTTTTATTTAGTACGATTTACAGATCCAAATCTAGGTACATGTGGGATAAGCTTGTATACATATTTTGGTGATTTTGTACAGATATGTGGATCTGTAGAGTTGTGTACTTACGTATTATGAATACAGCATTTTATTTTTTTGTGAATCGGCAGAATAGGGCCTATTTTAATAGTGTAGTAGCCCTCACTCACATGTAGATGTAGATTGTGCATGATGTATCAATTACTTTTATATTTCACTTCACCGTTCTGTCTGTATTAAAATATATACCGTTTCAAAAATATATAAAAGCTTAGTTTGGAGATTTTTGTAATAATGAGTACGAAACATCTTTAGGAACCCCTTCAAAAGTACAGGTACATATAAACAACAGCTTCAAAGAAATGCAGCTTGCACTTTTTTAAAAACATGTAAAACAAAATGTTTGAGCACCCTGTCGTAATTACGGAGAGAAATAATAACATTAAGCAATTTTTCAAAAGCATAAAAACAGTAAAAGTAGGTCTTCAAAAAGGGTGTCTTCAAAATAAAAATACAAAGAGCATTGAGCAAGTTTTCAAAAAGAGGTAAGCATGAGTTTTGATTTTCTAAAAACGTGTAAACAATGTTTTGCCCTTTATTAAAACACGTAACGTAATGTAATTTGTTGTGGAAATAGAAATACATTTGTGGCCCTCTTTAAACTTTCTACAATTCAGAGTAGGAATGGGCATTTTGCTTCTCCAGTAACTCCATGCAATAAAAAAAGTAGAAAGGGTTATGTGCTTTGTCGAGCTTACCTGATCTTGTTTTTCTCCTTTTCCAGAGTTTTTTGTGTGCGTAAAGTGTAAATGCATTACTGAGTGAGTCTAGAACTACGTATAATATAAATGTGTGTGTGGCTGTGGCTGTAGGGAGTGGACGGGGAAGTGGAAGTGTAGATATGTGTTAATGTTACAAAGTGAGGAAGGTGGAAGGAAGAGGAGATGGGATGAGATTGGGCGCGTAATAAATAATAATAGAGTTGAGGACAAGATAATGACGAGTCCTTTCCCAAGCCGTCTCATCAGAAACACTAATGGAAATCCAATGACCCTTGGCTATTAGTATTATTTCAAAGATTTCCCATTCGATATTTTCTAACCCGTCTTTCTTTTTTATTTTGAATTTGAACCACTGCACTGAGTTTTTTGAATATTTATAAAACTTACTTACGTATGTAACTCTGAAGTACGGTTCGCCGATGACGAAACAATGTAGAAAATGTAGATGACCAGAGCAGAGTAGATGCAGATGCAGATACACACGGAACGATTACTACTTTATTACAGTGATTTTTTATGCGTCCATCCATCGCATCGGTCCAGGCACGCACCTTTTATTCACCTGTCTGTCATTCTTCGATCCTCATAAAAAAAAACTTGTACCTTTTCCATCTCCGAGTATATGAATGTATGCAGTGTGTATATTTGGGACGTATTTATGTATATCCTGTACTGTAGGTGTGGATATGAATTTTAATACTTTAACTGGCATCTCTATATTAATTATTGGAGCGGAATAACAATAATATATTGTTATTATTGTTAAGTTCGTGAGTGCATTAGCATTACAACATTAGGAGTCACAAGCGCAACTATACAAACTTTGTATTTTGGTTGTAAAGGATCACATGATTATATCAAAGGATTAATCTTAAAACAAAAGACACCTGTACGTTTTGATTCATTCCATTTATCATTTTCCATTTCCAGTCATTATCAATGTTATTATCATAATTTAAAATCACAAGTATTTACCTACCTGTACATAGTACAAAGTATTTAACAAGTTCAATTCCAACAATTGTCAGATTGCAAGTCACACTTTTCGTGAACAATGACATAATGAAGGTGTAGGTAAAGAAAATGTAAGCATTTAATTAAAATTTAACTTCTTTCTTTTGTGTGCATTTAAAGTACGCTTTGAATAGCTAAACATTTTGGTGATTTTATATTTAATACATCTTTTATCACATTTTTAACACCGTTTATAGCTGGAAATTCAAAACTAATTTTGAAATCAAGTGCTAAATAAGTCCCTTTAAAAGAAATTTACTGATTGCTATTAAACTAACGTTTCGAAAAGACTATAACCACTAATTTCGTGGAACATAAGAATAAAAAGTCCAGAAAATATACATCTGGGTAGCTATTTTAATTATGCGTTGATTTCACAAGCCTATGGCAATTCCCTCTACCGATAAATTGTGCCTTTAGACTATTAAAACAGGCCCATTTGCTTCTAAAACCAGTTACAATCACATTCTCATAACATTTTAGTGAATGTACAAGTGTGGAACTTATATAAGCTATAGCATGTTTTTTTTAACTTCCAAAAACAGTAAAACATGTACGCTCGACTGTATATAAGATCTGAATTTAAAATGTCGATGTTTTATCTGTACATACTGGGAATAAAGGTGTAGATGCATGTGTAGATTTAAATCCATTACATTCACATTACTTTTTACATGGTAGTTATTTGAATTGCATAATATTGTTGTTGTTACTGCATCAGTTGCAGAGCACATCAATCTTTTGTATTTTGTGCATCCTTAAACCTAAACTCGTGATCATAATGATATTGCCTATGCAGACAGAGTACAAGTACACGCATATGAATGCTTCTACCTAGGTCTCCTAGCTAAAGCAAAAAAAAAGGTAATAAAACAATATGTAAGAATTACATTCATTTTTTTTCATTGGATTCGTCAATTCGTGAATGATACGATCAGTAATAGCAAGAACTTCCAACTACCGGTATACGAGGGGGAAGCGGCAACCGGCAAGTCTACAGATATCCGTAATTGCAATTGTATGGTCATTTGTAATGGAGGCGGTTTTTGTACGAACGTGTTTGGAATTGACGGGAATTATTTTACAACGGAACGAATAAACGACTTCTGATAAACTCTAAGTTGATGTTTTTTTGTTTTTATGACTTTCTTTTTGTTTTTACAAATAGTTTCGGTCTTAATAATGTTATTATATTCTGTTATTTGACTCTGGGTTGAATTTTGATTTTTGGTTTGCGGTGGTGTGGATGGAAAATTATTTTAGTGTGTGCATTTATCTTAATTTATTTACAGCTCCAGGACCGCTTTGACCGATGTACTGACAACTGATAGTCCTTTTTGTTTTTATTTTGTAGGCATCTTCTTCGATATTTTTTACAATCTCTTGTCGTTTCGGGTCGATCGTATATAAGTATGTTTGAACCTTCTTTTTTTGCTTTGCTTTCCAGTTGGAGTTTTGTACATTCAACATTTGGAATTTCGCTGTGAAGATCTAAGGGAAACGGGAATTAAACCTTCTGTTGACGACTCAAGACGGTATAACTGCCTGCATACAATTAACAATCTAAAGAGAACAGGCAGTAGTATAAGCTACATTATTTTGTACCCGTTTACCATTTACAACCAAATGTTTCATAATTTATATTTAATGCTCTCCGCTCCGTAATATAATTGCAGTTTGTTTTATAAACTCGCCAAAGCTAACAATCCTTCGATGGTTGATTTTTTGTTTCTGTTTACCTGCTCCAGCGCTGCTGGAGATTAAACAGATTGTGGATCATTCGATGCACGTATCTTTGTATGGATTTATGTCGTTCATTTAGGAAGCTAAATAACGTGTACCACTACCCAAAATGCGTAGGCTCAAAATGTTCGACTCAGTATTTTTGAAATTGACTTACCGTAAATGACCGAATAATCGCCAATAAGGCATAAACTATAGTTGTTGTGCCAACGCGTAAATACTCTTACACCTGTTTGAAAAAGTGCAAATACTAGCTGATTACCTACCTACTGTCGAAAAAACCCACATGTTCACTTTTGTAATTAAGGACAGGTAAGTTACTCCAACATTATTGGTTTTCATTG
>JAQFZC010008524.1:0-10103 GCA_034695205.1 Dicyrtoma fusca | reverse complement strand
CTTCGATTTTCCGTTTTTCAAAGCAGGTAAATATAAGCAAATTCGAAAATATTGGGTATTTTTCAGATTTTAAGGATCGTGACGATACAATGAGGAGACAGAAGACCACGGTCGACGCAAAATTCCTACTGCTTCATCGGCTAGCCTTTCAAAAAGTGCAAAAACAAGGAACAACAAACACTTTCATAATAGATAGTGGAAATTAATTAACACCTGAAATAGACACATGCTTGTGTCCACACATCTTGCTGCCAACACATTTTTGTGAGTGCAACTATCTAACTAAAATTATACTTTAAGAAGTTTCAAAGTTTGAGAAATGACTCATTTTTGAGAAGGTAAAAGTTGTTTCTGACACTTTTGTGAGAGGAAAATCTAAAAATTGCAATTCGCAATTGTAATTTTAGAGTGCTAAATTTTACTTTCCATAGTGCTACTAAATTTAGGATTGTCATACTATCTTGTTTCTGTTGGAGGTGATCGACTTTACGTGCAGGGCTGGTGCTTGTACTGTAGTTGCTATGATAATGATGAAATCACGATAAGTTTTCTATAAAATAAATCCTAACCTAGTAAAATTTAATTCACGAAGAAACAAAAACGAATTAACATTATTCGGCTTTTACTTGTGCACACATCTGAATTATTTGGCCGCATTGGACCTGAATAATTTGGAACTTGGCTAGTTTCCATTCTCTCATAAGGCAAAAAAAATTAAATACAAAATACCTTGGAAAAACATAATTAGTTCACAAAGGACCAATCACGCTAACAACTCTTTTAGAATTTTAAAAACATGTAAATAGCAGTTAATTTTACCTTGGTGAAATAAGCAGTGTTGCTTGGTTAGCCGAGTTTCGATTTAAAAAAAAATAAAAACACCAGTTTTGTTATTTTTAAACCGTGTATACGGCATATAGCAATGTTACCGTTTTCGAAAAAAGTAAAAAGAAGTTTAACTATGTTTGCAAAAGCGTAAATAGCATTTTTACGATTTTTTAAAAGTGTAAGCTAAAGAATTATAAATCTCACATAAAAATCAATGCTATATTAGTATGTAGATCGCTATATTACCGTTTAACTAGTCGTAAAGTCTCAGGTGCAGCGTTTTTATCATCAGCAAAGTCGCGTTGCCTTTTAGGTACAAGTGATGTAAAGACCAAAGGAACAAGTTTGAATGCACCCAACAACAAATTATTTCACAATCCCATACATAATTGAATTTTCCATAAAACCATGATCCACCATGATACATGTCTATTGCTTTGAAATCACGAAACATTAAAAGACTATCTACATCTTAAAGCATACATGGCACCTTCTAATAGTTTTAGAAATCGACGATGTATGGTTTTAAGTGCTATTTGCACATGTGCACTTAAATAGGAAACAAACATCAGCATTTTCGTACTTATTTGAATTGCAGTTTTAAAAACCTGACGACGAAAGTCCCAACCAATTTCGCTTCCAAACGCTACAGTACATAGACAACATATAAATACTAAGCGCGGGTTTACCTCATTTAATTAGATTATTGGGCCGCCCACAAATTACCCCCCCCCCTAATGTAATCAATGCCAATTAGATGTAATTAATCTGTAATTAATCGCCCACTATGTAATCAATACCAATTACATGTAAGTAATCGCCCACTATGTAATTAATCGCCCTCCATGTAATCAATACCCATGTAATTAATCGCATGTAATTAATACCCCTCTAATGAAACCTTTCTCATGGTCAGGTGTAAATGATTCGAAGTGAAGATGTAGTGTGTCAAAGCATGATGGTACATACATACACTGGTTTTATGTGAGAGTGTAGCAGTGACAGATGCAGAGTGACAGAGAGGAGATGGTACATATATACAAGGGTCCAGACTGTGGAAAAAATCAATAACGTTGGGGTAGTGAATGAGAGAGATGTAGAGTGACAAAGCATGGCGGTACATATATACAAGGGTTCAGGCTTTAGTTTGGACTTCGGGGTAGTAGTGTGTGTGTAGGATAAAAGAAAAAAAAATCAATAGTACACAATGAAGAACCACGTCTAAAGCCAGTTCCAAACTTTGGCTGCAAGTGTGTGTGTGTGTGTGTGTGTGTGTGTGTGTGTGTGTGTGTGTGTGTGTGTGTTTGTGTGTGTGTGTGTGTGTGTGTGTGTGTGTGTGTGTGTGTGTGTGTGTGCAAGCAGTGACCGATGTAGAGTGAATGAGAGAGATGTAGAAGGGGGAAAGAAACACACAAGGGCTGAAATAAAGCCAGGCTTTGACTGTAGCTGAATGAAAGGCAGCTGCAGCGTTGCCAGATTTTCGGCCGATTTTCCCGACAGATTTTTTAGACAGTCCTTTATGGAGCTTTTGAGCTTTAATGGCAATGACGCATTACTCGATTCCTTCATGTGTGTGTGCAGTTAAGCTACAAAGTCAAAAATGTTAAGATGCAAAATCGAAAATGTTAAGATGCAAAGTCGAAATGTTATCAAAAATGTTAAGATGCAAAATCAAAAATGTTAAGATACAAAGTTGAAAATGTTAAGATGCAAAAATGTTAAGATGCAAAGTCAAAAATGTTAAGATACAAAGTCGAAAATGTTAAGATGCAAACATAAAAATGATATCAAAAATGTTAAGATACAAAGTCGAAATATGAAAATGATATCAAAAATGTTAAGATGCAAAGCGAAATAGCATTTCAAACATAAAAATGATATCAAAAATGTTAAGATGCAAAGTCAAAATGATTTCAAAAATGTTAAGATGCAAAGTTAAAAATGTTAAGATACAAAGCCGAATCATGAAAATGATTTCAAAAATGTTAAGATGCAAAGTCAAAAATGTTAAGCTACAAAGTCGGAATAACATTTGAACAACATGATGAAGTCAAGAACTGTGTGTGTGTACGAAGGGTTAGGTTCAGCGTGGATTGAAAAAATCAATGAAGAACCGAGAGTTCCCCAACTCACCCCATTCAATCAGAGGAACCTGACAATTTGAAGGACTATGTTCACCATGGAGGGAGAAAAAGACCGACAGTTTCCCCAACTCACCCCATGCAGAGACAATCAATCCGAGGGCCACTGGCTTTGTTATTTGCCACTTTAATTGAGAAAAAATTTGGAAATAATTACTATGTACTCTCATTGTGCAAGTATGACAGGAAAAATGACAGATGTAATCATAATGATAAAAATTGATGGGAAAAGTCCCATGAGAGGGGGGAGACGTCGAATGCAAATTGCGTTTATTGATTGACAAGTGCCTTCTCCTATAAGATGTACTGCCTGTTGTATGAGAATGAGTATGTGACGTAAGCGTATTCACAGCATTTTATTTTAAAATTTCCAAAAATCACGTCACATTGACATATCATATAAAGCTTATAAAACTGAACATTACACATTTTCACAAAGTGTAAAAACACACTACATAAATACATACTACCTATTAATTATTAAAAATTAGACTTTCAGTTTGAACATTACACATTTTTACAAAATCACACACAATAAAATACAGACTGCCACTGTTGTCAAAAATGTAACATTACACATTTTCACAAAATTTAAAAACACACTGACTGACAATACGTACATATAGAAAGTAATATAAATAGAAATGTTATAGAATGAACTTGCTTAAAATGTAGAAAATCTCACATTACGCGTTTTATTGACTGTACATGGAAATGATAAGATACAAAGTCAATAATGTTAAGTTACAAAGTTGAAACAGCACCTAAAAACAAAAATTGTTAAGAAACAAAGTCTAAAATGTTGAGTTGCAAAGTTAAAAAATGATTTTAAATAAGAAAATGTTAAATAACAAAGTCAAAAATGTTAAGATACAAAGTCAAAAATGCATTTAAAACATGAAAATGTTAAGTAACAAAGTCAAACATATTAAGATGAAAAGTCAAAAATGCATTTGAAAGATGAAAATGTTAAGTAACAAAGTCAAAAATATTAAGATGCGAAGTCGAATCAGCATTTCAAAGATAAAAATGTTAAGATGCAAAGTCAAAAATATTAAGATGCGAAGTCGAATCAGCATTTCAAAGATAAAAATGTTAAGATGCAAAGTCAAAAATGTTAGGATGCAAAGTCGAATGGGCTGTGACAGAAAATGATTTGGAGTGACAAAGGCGAAATAAAAAAGCATGATGGTACATACACACAAGAATTGAAGTAATGCAATAAACTCCACAGCCGGTTCCAAGGCTTTGGGTTTGACTGCAAAGAGGAACAAATCAAGAACTTTCAGGTAGTAGTGTGTGTGTGTGTGTGTGTTTAGTGAGAGAGATGCAGAGGGGAAAAAACACACAAGGGCTGAATAAAGCCAGGCTTTGACTGCGGCGTTGCCAGATTTTTTGTTGATTTTTTAGACATGCCTTTATGATGCTTTAACTTGTGTAAGAGCTTTAGTGGCAATTACGCGCAGTAGATTTAATCCTTCTCGACTCTGTGTGTGTAGGAAACACAGTGCTAGGTGGAAAGAAAAAAATGATAACAAAAAAATCAGATTGAAGAACCGACAGTTCCCCAACTCATACCCAATGCTGAGACATTCAATCGGAGGGCCGATGGCTTTGCTAGTTTTAGAACTCATTTTCACTCTTGAGATGAATGTTTAATTTCTGGAAATAATTAGTAATTACTCCCAATGCGCACTCACATTGTCGAAGAACTGTGCAAGTATGACCGTTTACTATTGAAATTGACAGATGTAATCATCCAGACAATTATGAATCGAGTATATTTTGAATTCTGGAAATCATTAGTAGATACTATCATTGCGCAATTATGATCGTCTACTACCAGAATAGAACACATGTAATAAAAGTCAGTTTGAAAGATGAAAATGTTGGCTATTGAGTCATAAATGTTAAGATGCAAAGTCGAAACTGCATTTTATAGATAACATTGTTAAGTTACAAAGTCAAAAAGGTGAAGATGCAAAGTTGAAAAATCATTTCAAACATGAAAATGTTAAGTTACAAAGTCAAAAATGTTAAGATGCAAAGTCGAAACTGCATTTTATGGATAACAATGTTAAGCTACAAAGTCAAAAATGATAAATTGCAAGGTCAAAACTTATTTTCAAAGATTAAAATGCTAAGTTAAAAAGTCAAAAATGTTAAGATGCAAAGTCGAAAAATCATTTTAAAGATAAAACTATTAAGCTACAAAGTCAAAAATGTAAAAATGCAAAGTCAAAAAATCATTTCAAGGATAAAAATATTAAGTTACAAAAACAAAAATGTTTAGATGCAAAGCCATCACAGCATAAAAGTATACACAGTTACACAGATATTTTGTGTAGTGAAGGTAAAAGAAGATAGACATAGTACAGATATACATACATGTCAGAGCGAAAGAGTGATAAAATTAAACTATAAAGGAAAAACAGCTATGCTGTACAAGTATAGTGTATGAGTGTGTAGTTATATCAATACCCGGATATTGTCTACCACCACCCTTTTTTCAGAGGGTGAAAAAACGATCGATGCCAATGGTACATATGTACACATGAAAGATCTGAGGTGGCAGGGAAGGAATCAATTTTGATCATAACCATGTAACAGTGAGAGAGCTGTTTAGTTCTAATGTTATAGATTGGCTTTGGACGGCAAAAAAAGGCAAGTTGACTCGAATTGATACCATAATTCCCTACTTAATCGTGCGAACACAGATGTATTTTTCCTATACTTGAAAACATCCATGCCATTGTTGTACAGCATGTATATCGTGGCAAATAATGGAAAGATGTGTAACGTACCTGTGAAGAGACTTCAGAATTCTTTTTTAGTAGAGAAAATATTAAATATCACGCTTTGTCATATTTAAAATTTGAAAATGTTTAGGTACAAAGTCAAAAAGGTTAGGATGTAACGTAGAAAATACAATTTCAAAAGTGAAAATTTTGGTATATAAAACTGGAAATGTAAATATGCAAAATATAAAAAAAGCATTACAACATTGAAAATGTTAAAATGCACAATCACAAGTGTTAAGATGTAAATGCAAAACAAATGCAATTCAATAGTAACAATGTTAAGCCACAAAAGTCGACAAGGCATATCTGACTTTAAAATGTAAAGTTACAAAGTCAAAAATGTTAAGATGCAAAGTCATACATAATAGAATGCAAAGTCAAAACAGCATTTCAAACATGAAAGCGTTAAGTTTCAAAGTCAAACATGTTAAGATGCAAAATCAAAACAGCATTGCAAACAACAAAATGTTAAGCTACAAAATCTAATTTGTTAAGAGGCAAAGTCGGAAAAGCATTTTAAAGATGAAAATTTCAAGTGACAAAGTCAAAAGTGTTAAGATGCAAAGTCATGCATGATAGAATGCAAAGTCAAAACAGCGTTTCAAACATAAAAATGTTAAGTTACAAAGTCAAAATGTTAAGATGCAAAGTCGAAACAGAATTTGAAACATGAAAATGTTAAGTTACAAAGTCGAACAATTTTTGTCGGATGCAAACTATATACAGTTAATGTGTCAATCAATGCTAGGATGGAGAAGCGTGAATAGAGTGAAAGACGTACATGGAATTACCTACAAGTGAGCCTAGGAAGGAAACAAACAAAGGTAACAGCAGTTGTGAATGGAAACGACACAATGAAAAAAGGTTTACATTAAAACGAGTAGTGGTGGATATAGCGTGTTGCACAATAGCCGGCTATAGTCCTATACCACGATTTCGAATTTATAAGGATGGGACAAAAATCGATAAAATGCACAAGTACATACGCAAACTGGGGTAGTGGAGTGAGGGGGAAAGGAATTTGCCAGAGTGAGGGGCTACAAACATACGGCATATTTTTATTGACTGGTGCAGTACGAGGGTGTCGCAATCACGGTAACAGGAAGGTCTGTGCAGTTTTGATGTTATCGATCGCCTTAGAAGGGTAAAACATAATTTGATCTGACTGCTGCAGAAGGAGAAAAAACAATCTTTGGGAAAATTTTAATAGTACATACCATCGGTTAAGCAGCAAAATGACACATATTCACTTTCGGCCAAAAGCAAAGCAATGCTTATCTAATAACTCTTAAATTAAAAAAAAGATGCACATTCTTAAAATTTAAAGTCGCAAAATGCAAATTATATGCACTATACTTATCCAGGTTTTGACTTTTGCAGGAAGCGACAATAAAATCTGTGAGAAAATTTTAATGATACATAACGTCGATTAAAAATCAAAATGATACATATTCACTTTCAGCTAACAGCAAAGCAATGCTTATCCAAAAACTGTAAAAAGCAAAGTGTTGCATATCCTTAAGCTGAAAAGTTTCAAAACGTATTTTAAAATAGAATTATTGCTACAAAGCTTAAATTGTTATCATAAAAAGTGAAAAATGCATTTCAAACTCGCAAATGTGGCGTTATAAAGTTAAAAATGATAAGTTAAAAAGTTGCAAAACGCATTTCAGAATAAAATTGTTGTTACAAAGCTTAAAATATTAAGATGCAAAGTTACAAATGCATTCTAAAGTTGCAAATTTAGCGTTACAAAGTTAAAAATGTTAAGATGAAAAGTTGCAAAACGCAGTTCAAATTTGCAAAGTTGTAAATAATAAGACGCAGTCAAAAAAAGTTAAGATGCAATGTTGGTAAAGCATTTCGAAGGCGAAAACGGTAAGTAACAGTATCATAAATTGTTATGGAAGGCATTGCAAAGAAACAAAACAACATTTAGGTGCATTTCAAATACATTACATATAGTCTGAATCAGTCAGTTCCCGACTGTGTTGGCTGTGTAAAGTTTTCTTTTGTTGTTTATAATATTTAAAAAATAATACCACACGATAACTAAATGCTGTCGTTTATATATAAAAAGTGAATCACTGAATGCTCAAAATGTTAATGCATGAGTAGTTTAACGATTAAGACTTAAAATTAATATTGCAAATCAACTGACAGTTATCTGGTCTATATTCCAAATGAGTCATCACTTGCTAAAAATGTTATTATTTGACTCGTGCGATGGTTAAAACTGTAAAATTGATAAAAAATGTTTTAAAAAACGGTAAATTTTAAACAAACGTTACAACTATTGTTTGCATTGACTCACAACCTGTTCAAAACGACGGTATAAACATGTTTTGAGAGTATAAAAAAGATTTTTTGCGAAAACCGTTTGTTCAAAAAGTCATTTTCAACCTGTATTAACCAAATAAATTATGTACTTGGTATGTACAAAGTTAAAATTAATACCGCAAATCAACTGAATATTGTCTGGTCTATATAAAAATGAGTCATTGAATGGACAAAATGTTAATAGTTAATCATTATTTTAAATGAAAGTATGCATAATTAGAAAAATGTTTAAGTTAAAATCTTATGAAACAAAGCCGCCATATGCATATCAAAGATGAAAATGTTAAAATTTAAAGTCACAAATG
Organism: Dicyrtoma fusca; assembly: GCA_034695205.1. Lineage (NCBI taxonomy): Eukaryota > Metazoa > Arthropoda > Collembola > Symphypleona > Dicyrtomidae > Dicyrtoma > Dicyrtoma fusca. The sequence goes on along the minus strand of JAQFZC010008524.1, from coordinate 1,688 downwards.
GATGTCAAAGTTAAAAATGGCAACATGCAAACTGATGAATGCAACGCAAAAATGAAAATATTACGTTGCAAAGTTTAAAATGTTAAGAAACAAAGTAAAAACTATCATGTTATTTGCAAATAACTAAACAAATGAGAAAAACTTGATTTGTTGCTAATGAAGAACCAGTTAATCAAGAGGTTTTGTATAATCAATATAAGCACATGTACAACATTGCCGACATTACTCAGTGTAAAGTAAAGAATAAAGCCATTGTTTGTTTTCATTTTAAAGAAACAGTTACTACGTTTTGCATAATTTGCGCACCGTGTATTGCATAATTTGCTCAAGCTCAAACCTTCAACACAATTATTATTATTTAAAGCAAGATAAATAATCAAAACGTTGCTTTACACCAGTTTATAAAATATAATTACAATGTTCTGCAGAATCTACACACATATGCAGACACTTGCACATGTTTACAAAGACGTAAAGAAACACAAATATACACATGCACACATCAACTTGAACTTTCCAGTGTACTGAGCGTAGCTTTGAAATAAACTATGACCACACACAATGACATCGTTGCAATCAGAAAAGATATCGAATTATATTAATACGAGACATATAGACGCAAGTTACATACGCATGTCGTCGTACGCATTACGCAAATGCAAGTCATTGTCCAAACCGTCATGTCAATTATTGGATTCTTCGGTACGCGTAAGGTCAACATTATGTCTGATGCAAAGTTTTGAGCGGAAAACATGTAGGAGATAGGACAACATGTGAAACAAATTTAGAACAAATGTGGAAAAAATGTGAAATAGGATAAAATGTTGGGAAAATGTGGAGTGGGAACAAATGTGGAGAAAATGTGGAGGTGACAAACTTTGAGTAGAGATGGAAAAATATAGTCATTCCGATTGCTTGATCATCCATATTGCTTGGACATCCAGATTGCTTGGTCATCTATATTGCTTGGACATTGCAAATGCTTGGTCACCCACATTTCTTTGCCATTCATATTTCCTAGTCATCTATATTAGTTGGACTGTTCGATTGCTTGGACATCCATATTGGTTGTAAACAAAAATGATTGCATGGAAATCCGGATTGCTTGGACAAAATGATGCTTGGACAAACAGATTGCTTGGACATCTAGATTGCTTAGTTATCCATATTGCTTGGACATCCAGATTGCTTGATCATTTATATTGCTTGAACATTAAGGTTGCTTGAATCGTATTTACTATCAAACTCCACGTAAATCTGAAAATAGCCATGTGCGTGGTGTCTCATTCAGTGTAAATTTTTATGGTTGTAAAAGGGACTTTCATTTAGGTTTTGCTAACAATTGATGTACATTTTTTTAACAAAGATCATTTTTAATCCAGCATGCTACTTTAAAGTGGCATTTTAGACATGTGCTTAGTCATTAGTATGGTCGTAAAAGGTACTTTTACTTAACCTTTGCATTGGAGTTCTCAACTGGCTTTGCTGGCGTGCTTATAACGGGTGTAGTACATGCTACTGCGTGAACATATATCAATAATATCCAAATAAGTCTTCAAATTCATTTTGTCTTTAGGGCACATTTGCGGTTGTTCACGTAGAAACTCAACCATTATCATCTAGTCAAAGCCACTGCGCATATATAGATCGATGAAATCAACATGTTTGTTCAAATTTAGTTTGTCTTT
>JAQFZC010008523.1:0-10103 GCA_034695205.1 Dicyrtoma fusca | reverse complement strand
CTATAAATGACGTTCTGACTTCATTTATGACACGCCCAATCCCAATCAACGCGTTTTCGTGTCAGTCCTTTCTTCTATCAATATTACCACTAATACTAATAGATAATCGTACAATGAGTTATACAATAATTCCTTAACCTTTCGCACACAAGTTTTCTGTATCATCTGTGTAATCCGCTGTTGTAGCAATACTTTACATTTATTATGTATTGTGTTATTGGACGTTAACCTGATACGGAGATAGAAATCAGAGCTATTTCAGTCGACACATTGCGCAATTTATTGATGCTATTTTTATTGCAATTGACGTCAAAATTAAAACATTAAATAGATCTTTTAGGTATTTTGACAAATATTGATTTCACAACCATTCATCATAAGGAATAAATCAATTAACTCACTACTTTACACACTTGCAATATACTATTTAGAGCCTTCATTGGTTTTTGTATTTTAGGTATGTATACATAGTTCTACGCATTCGGTCCAAAGTTCCCCTGTACGTACGTACATCGAGCAGATAACCCTTTCGGTTTGTCTTAACTGAAAACTAAAGTTTGTCGTTCAATTTCACAACCAATCAGCTTTTAGTTTGCTTCAAAGCTTATTAAATTAAATATTTTATTACGATTATTATATTCCGCAGAAAAGAGCTCGTAATTATTTATAATGGTTTCTATTATATAATGAGCCGTCGCCAGTTTTTGTGGAATTAAAGCAGATAGGATCCCATTCAACTTTTGTAATTAGTTTTGTCTTATTTTTTAATACTGTTTATCCTTACCTGTTGTATTTAGTCGTTGTATTTGGGTAAGCATGATTTATTTAATTACCAAAGTGATCAATGATCATGACCTATTGCACTGGACAAGGTTGTATTGTAATTGTAGGCCATACCATAATAAAGTAAAGCATAATTACAATTACTTAAGCAACGCGATGACCCATCTTATGTTTGTGTTAAATCTTTACGACGCGTTGTAAACAGTACAAAGGTTGTATACATAATTGGTTTCGATTTTAGTCTTTCCTGCCTCTAGCTGTCTAATTTCTGCATGCAAAATGTAATAGGGAAGTTGGTTAAGAAACTAATACTAACTAAGGTACAGCAAGTAATTAACGGAATATATAGCAGTTATAAAAGAAGATGCCTTTCTCTCCTCTTGCATGTCATTTTTTCATAAGTTCATGATGAAGCTCACACATGCCATTACAGAATAGTTTTTAATATTTGGCAGCCACAAAAAAGTCAAAGAAGTTTAAAGTAAAGTACCTACCTACGTTAACTATTAAATAATACTGCTTCGCAATAATGGAGTGGAATAAACACTAAATGCCCATTGTAAAGGGAAATAGTAAACAGTACTTCCTCTACTACGAGCATGAACTTGCAGTTAGCTTTGAACTGTGTGGTGGGTAGGTAATTAAAATTCGAAGGATATTATTGTTTGTGTAAGCTTTACCTGTATTTAGTCAAATTAATTTTGCATTTCCTTTTCTGCTATTCATGTACCTCAGGAACATTTATTCCATCTTTGTCTTGCATTCATTATAATATTTATAATGCATTCACATTATAATTACAATCATACATACATTGTTGTACATAATTTTTATTGGCTATTTATACACGGTTTTAAATAGCACTAGCACTGCACTGTTGCGTAATACAGAAATACACCTGTACAATTAGGAAGCAACTACTTGTATATATTTAGTCCTGTATTAAATAAATACAGGACTGTGCAACTTGAACTCTATTGTACTAGCAGTAGTTTATACAATTTATGTTAGACTTTTATAATAATATGATTAATGTATTTTTAGAGTAAAAAGTCCTTATGCATATGTGGTAGCCCAGGAGCGTTTCAGTCCCTGGCGCCTGTGGACTGGTCCACAAGCGTGGTTGCTTGTGGACCAGTTGGCAGTCCAGGAGATCATCCACTTTCAGTACACAAGGCCAAACACTCTCTCGCTCACACGCTCATACACACCCTCTTACATGCACACTTCCGTACGCACTCTACTATTTGTTCGTAGTGTAATGGGATTCCTTTGGTTTATTGTATGCTTACGGACGGAGATACGAATTGATCATTGTTTGTGCTTTATTAAGTGTTCCACGTACAAAAGCCTGTGAGAATCTTATGCTAAACTGTAGTTTGGTATTATAAATACTTTAACAAATTTGTAATTACATGCAATACAAATGGACGATAAGGCTACTAGATTTCAAAATATCATTGTATTCACTAGTCACCATGCGCAAAAAAGTGCATAGTTGCAAGCGTAAACATTGCATCCAATTAACGCTCTGAGTTTATGGACGAATTGCGCAAGCCAAGAAATAATTCGATATAGGTTCTTGTTTTCTAATAAAGTAAAATACTATCTGTATTTGGAGACTTCAGAAGACGATTAGTCCAATAAGTATAAAAAAAAGAAGCCTAGACACCTTTTTATGATAAAAGTTGGAGGTAAAAATATGCTGAGTTACTAGAACGGTGAGCGCCAGGTGACACCTCGGGACTGCAAGGTGTCAGAATCTGTTTTCAAAAGTATCACGATTTAAAGTTGTATCGAAGAGGATAGGGATAGCGAGAAGGCAATAGAGGACAGGATGTAGAAGTCCATCATCCTCAGCATTGTGTTTCTTGAGGATGATGGCCGTGTTCCTTTTTGTTTTTACACCGTTGAGTTGTGGACATTTGTTTTTAAATCTTATAGTATTAGCAGTTCAAAAAATTTACAACATTTTGATATAGTTCAGTGCTAATTTGTCAGCTATGCAACTATTTCCATAAGCCGTGACTGCGATTTGAAGATTAACGAAACACTTTCGTGGTTAATTATATTTTTACCCAAGATATTGGACCAAATATAAACTACGTGCATGACAGAATACCCTGTTTTCAAATTACATGTGTAATAGACGTGATCAGCGAGACAAGTATAATCTGGCTAGAATTGAAAAAATATATGAGTAGAACATACAATAGGTATTCGTATTCATCCGGTGAACGGGTCAACAAATGACCGACCATTTTATTAAGCCAAGTGCTCGGCGGTACTGGTATGGGTATCTTAGAGACTTACAGAACAGTTACACTTTAATGCTTTATAGCTAAACAGAGGCCAGAGGCAATAGCCAATCAACTCATCTACTTAAAACAGATTTTCAATTTGCATACATCTCTGTATGCGTTGTAATTTGGCTTTGTGTGCGATAAATTCATGAAATACAATGAATCAGTTTGTATCGTCGTTCGTAGGGATGCACTAAACCAAAGGAATCCTATTGCACTACGAACAAATGGTAGTTTGTACGAGAGTGTGAACGAGAGTATTTTCCGGGAGTGTATAAGAGAATGTGTATGAGCGTGTGAGTAAGAGAATGTTTGGCCTTGTGGACTGAAAGTGGTGACCCTTGTGGACCGGTCCACAAGCAACCACGCTTGTGAACCAGTCCACATGCGCCAGGGACTGAAACGCTCGTGGGCTACGACATACATACCTACGTAGAATAACACAAAGCCTACCTTTGCTAAAAGTATAAACATAAATAAATAAGCAAAAGCACCACCGCATTACATACCTACATACATACGTCAATAAATTGTATTGATAATACAGTTGATGCTTATTGTTAGACAAAATGTTAGTTGCGACTGTATGTAGGTATGTGAAAGGAGAATGAACTACGAGCAAAATATAAAACTAGTATTTATAAATTATTAATTATTATCTACAATAGAATAACAGATGCCATCTAAAACAATCAACTATTGAGTTGACGCTTATTGTTAAAATAGCTCATTTTGCAACACCGGCATGTATATTTACACTGCAAGAGAAACTATGTACCTCTGTATTTACACGAATTCCTGTTGTTGTTCTATTTCAAAATGAAAATCTATTTTTTCTGTAACGTAATTACTAATTACAAAGGTTGCTTTGTAGGTATGTACATAATTTTTACCGTTTACTTTCTTGCTGTTTGATTTTGGTGTGGCAATTACTCATGTTCTTACGGTTCCATTAATAGCATGAATGGATCTTTAATATTAATAATATTATTATTATTATTATTATTAGGTAGTTTACGCACAAGTTTAATCTACGGTAGTTGTATCATCTTGTATCTCCAAAGACCCACGTGTAACCTTTTTTGTCGTGTGTGTCTATAAACGTGGTCAACGTGGATTTGTCGAATACAAACCAGTTTTTCAATTCAAAAATAGTATGTATATGTACCGTAAAGCTTCAGTTCAGAGTTCAGATAGAACCTCCAGAGTTACAAAAGAAACTTTGCCATCAGACTCGGCTTCTATTAGAGACCCGGGTTCTATTTGAAGCTTTACGGTAAATTACTACTGCAAGATAAACACAACGAGGACGTTGATGACCGTGATTGCCAATGAAGCTAATATGTAAAAGCGGAAAAAAGAAGTACCTACTGCTAAAGATTACGCATTCACCATTCACGGAATTTCTGTCTGTTTATCTCTGCTATTTTTAGAAAGGATTACATTTATGTATTTTTGTAACTGGAATTTACTCCAAGCAATACCTTCAATAAATCCGGTAATTTGTTGTACTTACCCAAATCTGATTTCCTTTGTAAATATTAGTATGCAATGCATAGATCTTACTAGTTCAGCTGCTCCTAAGTACTATTATTATTATTCGGGGTTTTATTCACTCAAATTCAAACGCACATACACAAGAATGTTGCACACAATTGTTAAACTAGTCTCAAAATAGTGCTTAGTATATAATTTATGATAGATTACACTAAAAGTATAAATTAGAACAACTTACAATCTATAAACCTTCAAACTAGTGCTGAACTATTACTAACTAACAACTAACAATCACGCTTGGCTAATAATTTAGGTATATTTTTGGAGCAATGATTCCTCCGTATTTGCGAGCTATATCTAATCGAATATAACATTATAAATAATTACAAAACAAAATTAATTACAAATACGATTAAGGGCACAGAAAACTTGTATGAATGCCCGTTTTTTTTGTAGAATTTTAGATCGATTCAGATTCGTTATTCGTTCGTAGTTTGTAAATTAAAAATAGTTGCGTGCTCGTGTTAACACGCTATCGGGTAAACACGTGGTATCTGTCCGCGAGCGACTTCCATCACATGACACGACACGACAGTTAATAGTTAATAAGTTGTGTTTATATTATTTCTGTATGTCTTGTAACTTATTTTTAATCCCTTGTGCAATTAAACTTTACAGACAGTTAACGTGGTAATTGTAATTATCATCTGATCGTTCCACGCATTGCGTTGTGAGTTCCTTTCATTGACAGACTCGTCTGTTTCTAAAAAGGAAGGAGGCTTTAATAGTTGTGTTAAATTCCTCGCACGTGATAGAAGAATTAGGTACTTTATAGGTTACTGCTTAATTACTAATCACGTTTTACTAACTGCAGTTTCTCGGCTATAAAACTTTGGTGGAAAGTTTATCCGATATTCAAATAGCATGAAGTCGGCTCGGTGAACACACACAACCAACTTGTGCCGGTCAAAACTACTTTCGGTTTTTAAAGATTTTCTTTTTGACCTTTCGATCTTATTTTAGTTTAGTTTATAAAGCACCAAGCACGAGTTGGTCTTCCATCAAGTTACATCTTCTTGATGCACAAAATATCTGATTTCTGATCAAGTTGCTGTTTGTTGTACAAAAGTAATACCTAATTGCATAGTATACATAATTACATATCGAGGCTTAACATGAAAGTACGTAAGTTAACGTATCCAAGCTTAAATGCAAAGTGACGCGCTGGCAGCAACTTCCGGTGCAAAGTGACGAGTATCCATGTTTACCTTTTTTTTATCTCATAATATTACACACTAAAAAGTGAGAAAAATGGATACGCGTCATTTTGCACTGTAAACCTCGATATGGAGCCAATTTATAGTTTGTGTCTGAAAGTTAATTGCCTTTTAAATGTCAGTCCGTTTAACTGCTGAATTCAACGGGCAGTAAAAGTTGCCACTTTTTTGTCAGTAAAAGCTCCATGTAAGGAGCTGAATTGTTAAGTGGGAAGCAATACGTTACAGATTACAAGTGTTGAACTTCACTTGTATGTAGAGGCAATCCTAATGCCTACCTTATACTTCCTACGCACAAGTATTATACATAGATATAGTTAAAGCCTGACAGAGTGGAAACATGGCTTAATACAATAGAAAAGATTTAAACTCCTGTTTCTAATCTGTTAAATGGAGCATGTTCTGCCTATACTGCCTTAAATGAACTTAAAATATTTTGATACCAACGCTCTTGGTAATCCATACTATACTAGATACGCACCCTTTTGGCCTTTTACGCTTACATTTTCCATTTCTGATGAAATCAAAATAGTACTACATGGGATATTGTCATCATGATCATCCCTTTTAATCTGTATCCTGATTATGGTAGGTCGAACTAATGATCTGTGACGCAACTGTGACTTTTTGCGAGTGCAATGAGATGCAGTATTCAGATAGACTGACATCTCGTCTCTCATGTTATGCCATAGTTCTTATGGACTAACGTCATAGTCACGAAATTGAGTACTGCAAAGACTGCAAACTCTGTAATTTCCTGCCCTTGCTATAGTCAGCCCTGACCTAGACTTACGATTTACGTATTTTGAAGACAGGGGAAGGGAAACTAGGTATACGTAGTTTGTAGTTGTAAGTGCATATAATCGTCCCACTACGCACTTGCCTTGACCTTGTCGTGACCGACGCAGCCCGTGATAAAAAATGCAGCTTTACTTCCGTATAATTGCTTCGTAAATTCAACTTTTATGAAAGTTCAATAGTTCAGTCCCATTTTAATATGCAGTTCGCTTTAACGCAGCACTAAAAAGATCATAATAGCAATAATTATTCCCTTTAATCTGTTGTTCTATAGCAATTCAGTTTCAATTCTTACACCATGTGTGATTGCGCGAGTCGCTCTATGCAAATGTGGAACTATTATACGCAAGATAAAGGAAGGTCAGGGGTCTACTACCAGTTAGCGGAGCTTGTGTTAAACTTGTTGTTATAATTAGAATTTGCAGTTTAATTTTGTTCAGCTGTGGCTTCATTAATAATGAGTTGATAGCTTGAATTATTATGCAATTATGTCCATCTATTAATATAATAATATCTATGTTTGAAATAGGTACCTACTTTGAGAGCAGACTGCAATTTGTGATAACTGAATGGATCAACAGTAGTTGCCAACGAGCTGCTAGTAAATAACAAAATAAGTAATTATTACTCCCGTCTATAATTACTATTCCATCTCGAGTGTCTCGAACAGACGGCAAGTCTTGCATTAAAACTACACGTGGTTGTCGAAGTGTCCAAGCACGACGTCCACTAATACTAATCATAGATGAACTGAGTTTACAGATCAAAAATAGCTTCTTGTTTACTTTGTATGATGAACGTGTAGTACTGTCTGTGGACAAATTACATAATCTACTAATCGTATCCAGCCCATGCATAAGGATGAAGTCGTGAAAACTTGTTATTTCTGACTGAAAAGTTATTTTTAAACTTTTATGTATGTGCTAGTTCAACACGTGGCAGTAGTGTCCGTATCAGTCGTGTGTTTAGTCGATTAACTATACTACACGGAGCTGACGTAAAAGTCAATATTTCTCGCTCAATTATAGAACAAGTTTAATTGGTAGTTTAACAAAGTTCATTTATTTTTGTAGGATTCTGAAAGCTGAAGCTGAGACTGGAATCATTGTTTAATTTTGTTTTAAATGAATGGGATGAAATGGCGATGAGCTCGGACAGAAGGCAGTACCTGTTGCTTCCTTTCTCGATCAAGTTGGGTGCACTTGTCCCCAGTTTTTCTCTTCAGGGGTCTCAGGTTATGAGTTCTGAGAGTTATGAGAGGCTGAGCTGCCTTTTCATTCGTTTACACTTCATTTAAACGTAATGAAACTCTTTGAGTATAGTAGCTATAAAGAGTATCTACAGATACATAATCGTAATCGTTTTGGTGGCCATTGTTTTTTCGCTTGATTCAATGAATGTTAAATGTGCATTTAAAATCCGTGAATTAATTTACAATTTATTTTTTTATCGAATTATATGTATTTCAGCTCGCGTATTCACTTTAACGCTTTGGATCTGGCAAGCGCGGTTCAATCACTGCATTATTGCTTGAGGAGATTTTCTGACGATACGTTGCCTCCTTTTGTACTTCAAGATTGAAGAGTGACAAATGAAAATGGATGCAATGCAAATATAGGCACTTTTGGAATTCCATTTTGTAAGGACGTACAAGTCCTTACAAGTATGTGTGGACACTTTGGCTAAATTTTCGGTATTAAGATTTCTGCATTAGAAATGTTATTCGTAACATGTAGAGGAAGATTTAAGTGATTCATGTAATTATCTGACTTCATTTAAAAAATTTCCCCGCATCTGTCATTCTACTCATAAAAACTTTACAACCCAAGATAGTCAGAGTGTAACATCTTACTTCAATCACATCGTACAGATGATGCACCTTGTAATTCTATTGTATTAACGTAATTAAATTACTTTATTGCTTATCTAATGCTTTTACAATTTAACTTTTTGAGGAAGGTTCGCCTACAAACAATCTGTAGAATTTAGATGAGCCTAACCTCAATTTGATCTATATATGTAATTGGAACTAACAATAAGAGTAAGTTAGTAATCCCAAGTGAATATTCAAGAAATAGCAGCACCTATGAATGTACATACATGTGTGTGTAGAAACGGCTAACTAATAAGACATATTGTATGTATTATCTAGACCGAATACATTATTTATGAATAGTAGTAATTATGCAGAAAATATTGAGAAATAACAAAACGAGATTACATAAACCACCTGTGTCTAATTAGTTAGTTAATTTAATGCTAGTCAAAGTAAAAAGTGTGATAATATTTATCTTGGATTTATAAAAGTATTTTATGCATTTTCTACTTCTTACAAGCCTATTACAGACTGTAGGTACACGATGGAAATTTTGACCATAAGGATGGTGACATGCATGCTTGCTTGCACCTTTTTATTTTTGGAATCAACTCGTCAAGAGTCAGAGCTTTTCAACGGTGTATCGTTTGTGTGTGTGACTTCATTTTTTTGTAATTTTTAGAGAAAAAAGAAATATGTAATTATATAAATATGTATGTCCGTATTTCAACAAAGAATGGATTATAGAATAAATAATTATGATTACCGTTTCTACGAAGCTATCAGTACTAATTACTAATACATATTTGGGAAGCGCTAAGGCACATATGTATCATATTTTTGTATTTTCTAGTTGTAAATGTCGTTTGCAACACACTTAAGATGTATTTCGTAACCCTAACCTGCGATGCGCGATTCCAGGGAGAGAGGCAGACGGACTCTCCCTCCTTGACCGTTATCTTGTCATGATAATAATTTGAAGATAGGACTGACAAACTTACGCATTTGCGAAATCAACTCTTGTAAGGCCATTGCGTCATTTTTGAAGGGATTTCCTTCTCCCAAAGCAAAGTCCCAAATGTATTTCAAGATAAAACTACCAGACCCTTCAGGAGCGTTTACAGGTGGAATGTATATATGTAGGTACCTAAATTATTGTATAAGTAGTGAACTCTAAGGAGCCAAGCCAGCAGCCCCAATATAGATAAATAACAAACAATACAAGAACGTAATTACTTTGCAGGTCCATTAAACTGTTGGAGTATTTACTTCTAGCAACTATGAACTTATGAATTGGAATTTGTATTGTTCATGAGGTTCGTTCATACGATGAGTATGTATTTCTTTGATACGTTATGTGAACCCAAGATGCGATGGAAGTTCCTTGTGATTACATATTTTTTGTAAGAAAGATCAAACTTTCCACTGGAATGTGCTTGTAAGTATATGTACCACCCTATTGCGTATTATCTGAACAAACGCATATACCTACATACGTGATCTTGTAGGTAGTTAGCAAAGCATAGGTGAGTGACAGTGACACCGATTTTATCGATTCTAGGAGAAAATGTTCCCAGAAAAAATGTTCCCGGAAAAAATGTTCCCAAAAAAGAAGGACGATGAAAAAAT
>JAQFZC010008522.1:0-10103 GCA_034695205.1 Dicyrtoma fusca | reverse complement strand
ATTCTCAGTCTAATTCTCTCATTTTGCTGTCTTCAACTGCGAAATTATTTTTTATGCACCGCCTTTGCCTGCTACACGCCCACTCACTTTCACTTGAGCTTTCTCGAGCAGACTAGACTAGGCAAAACCGCCAGACCAATGCAGCACAGTGGAGAACACCCTAGTCCAAAGATGTAAAAATATGGGTAATTGCATTAAATTAGCAATTGCATGCTCTAGCCTTAACTAGAATGCGAATGTGAGTGGCATTTCAATGCAGACTTGTTGGCAGAAATAGAACTAAGCATAATAACTTTGATTGCTAATGCTTGGGATTTTGAACCATCAGATTGAATTCAAAGTGTCACAATCAACGATGCTTGCTGTACATTTACTTGACCCAGTCAATTTGCAAGACGTTTGTAGTTTAAAGACCTATGTGATCTTTTTGAGAAGAGAAATTAAAAAGGTACCTAGTCTGTTTGGTCTCGTACAGAGACAAATAGTTTTTAATGTCCTGGGTCGTGAATGCTAAACTGTTGTGTGGCTATTATCTCAGTTTTTAATATCGGAATGATGATTCTCTTTTACTGTAACACAGTTCGTAGGTAGACCGTAGAGTTTTGATTTTGATAAGAAATACAATTTTGGTAACATTTTTTTTACTTCCAACGCAATGGCCAAACCATCCTATTTACATAATTTGAATTGCACAAATTACCTCTAAGTGATTTTATCCGTACATACTACGATTTGAATGCAGTAGGCGACAATTTTGCAAAGCCAATTTCTACTGATAGATTAGTGTAAAGCTTTTAATAGCACCCGGGACTAAAGGCTTGAATTCAGTGCCACCCCATTCTCAAATAACCTGTGATAATATCCGTGTCTGCAGGCATTTTTTCAGAAAGTTCCCCGGGGTACTATTAGAAACTTGCATGACGTTATGCCGATGTAATAAGAGCATTGAAAAAACTGTGCGTGCAGCATAATCTCTGCCAGAGTAGACGAAATAGCAACAAAAAGCAGCCCACATTACTATATACATATGTATATACGTTTAGTCAAAACTATTTCTACATATATATAATATTTGTATGTTTTGATTACACATTTCTGTTTTCGTTCTCTATATACCTAGTTACGAAATATTTTGTATCTGTGTACATGCCATGCTAATCATTTAGTCGCCAATTATTGCCGTACGTTTAGTGTACAGAGACAGAGACGTGATGTTGTGTCTGTACAATAAAAGTACTGGTCTACTTGTGAAGCATTTGTCCCTAAACCCATAATGTGTCTACCTTGCCTTTAGACTAATCATAAACTATCTTAATTCCTGTGCCCACTTCGTCAGTGGAAACTTCCGAAATTTTCATTTTACACTTCAGACCACTTCTAAATACTCAACCTTAACTAAGATCTGTACAGTACTCTCGTAAGTACTTCATATTATCAGTCACTTGACTAAATCGAACTTGCAAATAAAATTAAGCTCTAATTAATTCTTTGATCGGTTTCATATTAATAAATGATTAATCTAAATTATCTTTTAATAAATTGTCATCTTCAAATTCACAATATATTCCAAAATCATCCCTTCACATCGCCACTAATTGTAAGTTAACTCATTCTTCAGATTATAATTTCACAGCTAATTACTATACACGTGCAGGTCCACACCTACACGACTGTAATCAAACAGTTATACAGTTACAAGAAAGTAATTACGTAATAAGATTTCTACTCTTCGTAGGAGCCAGTGATTAATTCTGTGCTCTAAGCCTGTCAAATAAACGAGGGCTACAGGCTTCGTTACAAGTATTGTAATGTAAACAAGGACAGGTGTAATATGCTGTTACTCAACGATAGTACAGTATGTATAGTGTGTATAGTTAAAAGCACACTTTTAAAAGTTTCTTTCCTTCTAATGATCAAACACAAAATGTGTCAAATCCCAGTCAAAAAGTCCCTTGAATACAGTCATATTTTACATTTTCTTGATTATCTCAAAAACTCTAGTTACTCAAGTCAAAAACTTTCTCGGGTCGACTGCACTGTGATTGGTTGTGCTAGAGATGAGAAGTAGCCAAACGTTTTTATTCAGGTTCCTCCGTAAAAGTCATTAGTATTTTTAGGTGCATACCTGAAGTAGCATAAGAAAAATATGAAATGTGCTTATGAATGTATGTACATTAGATAGTTAGTAATAGCTACCTATTTCTACAGTAGCTGGAAGGCCCAGTCTAGGCTCACATCTAGATTAAGTGTAGAGAATGTGCAGAGAGACTTGACCAAGTTCTTTTTTAATATAAAGAGGTAATTCATAGCACATTTCTGGGTTGCGGACTACTCGCCTACTGACGATTAGCCGACGGCCTACTCGCTTACCGCCAGCTCGCCTACTTTAATCTTGCCAACCGACCAACTTGCCGACCGGACAACTTGCCTACTTCAAACTTGCCAACTAAACAAGTCGACTACTTACCAACTTGCCGACTAGACAACTGGACTACTTAAGAACTTAACAACTGGACAAGTCGACTATTAACTAACTTGCCCACTACACAACTCGACTACTAACCAATTTGCCTACTCAAGGAGATGACAGCAGAGCAATTACTGTTGCTATTCATAATGATTCTAACTTTACTATGACGATTTTGAATATTTTAGACCATACCAAATGCATTGAACGGTAGATTGGTTTCTTGTCCATTTTTCAATTTCAAATTTCAAAATATTTAATTTCAAAACGAAATGATACCATAAATTGTCGGATTGCGAACCGCAAGTGTTTTAGAACAGAAAAAGATACCTCGTACCATCCTGGGGAAAAGCAAAAGATATTTTAAAACAAATAGTTTCAAGTTTATTTTATAAATTAGAATGACGTCCGTGCGTTTAGCGAAACACATCAGAGGTCGCTTCTTCGTGATGGTCATTGCTTCAAGCCTCAAGTCATCGAATGGAAATAAATGCCGTACAAAAAATTCGTGTAGTATTTTAATTAACTTTAAAGTAAAAATAGTGTACGCTGCTGTGAGAAAAACGAGTAGTTGTTAAGCGCATCCTTTAATTAATATTGAAAATGATAAATTCCTATCCATTTAATTAATGCCTGGTAATTTTACCAATCTTAGTGCTGTTGGTGATTGTACTGGGTATTTATTTCTTTTAAAGTTCCACAACGCTTTTGATTTGCACACCGACAATTTATGGAACCAAATTTACTTCGTTTTGAAATTCCGGAGAAACATCCTTAAAAGTGAAGATTGGGCTTATCGCTCTAACTTGTGATTACTTTAGTCATTTTTAAGTTCATGTGAAATTTGAAATTGAAAAATGGACAAGAAACCAATCTACCGTTCAATGCATTTGGTATCGTCTAAAATATTCAAAATCGTCATAGTAAAGTTAGAATCATTATGAATAGCAACAGTAATTGCTCTGCTGTCATCTCCTTGAGTAGGCAAATTGGTTAGTAGTCGAGTTGTGTAGTGGGCAAGTTAGTTAATAGTCGACTTGTCCAGTTGTTAAGTTCTTAAGTAGTCCAGTTGTCTAGTCGGCAAGTTGGTAAGTAGTCGACTTGTTTAGTTGGCAAGTTTGAAGTAGGCAAGTTGTCCGGTCGGCAAGATTAAAGTAGGCGAGCTGGCGGTAAGCGAGTAGGTCGTTGGCGAATCGTCAGTAAGCGAGTAGGGCGGCTCCCCACATTTCTTGCCTTACCTTACGGGAAAATAAGGAATCTATAGCATTTTGTACAAGCGCAAACAGATCACAGACATTCCATTCCATTCTATCCTCCCAAAGAATGAGGAAATAGAGACCCAGCCTGTGTGATAAGGAGATAAGTAGGAAACACTTGGAGCTAAAGAAACAGAAAAAAAGAAGAACTATAGGGTCAGTGAAAGATAAGTCTCATAGTATAGTACCTAGTAGAATACTTTGAAGATAATATTTGTAACGGTTTCCTAAAAAGTAAAAACAAAATTTAAAACATTCCAAGTAGGACAGTGCAGTGCAGTGGGGCAGTATAAACTTTTGTGACTCATGATAAGTAAGAATTTCTATAGGAAATCTAAACTTTTTCTTCTTTTCTATTCTCATCTACTGTCCTGGATTTTTTTGGGGGGATTTTGATTGCATTGCATAGTCCATTTTTACATAGATTTCGCTTATCTCCGTGAATGTAATAATCCTTCCAGATTGTGTAATGGCGATGGGCACGAATCCAGAACTAGAAAGTTGAAATGCTGGGCGGCTATGGGATTATAGGGCTGAACTTTAGCATTTTCTCACTCGTAGTGGAGTCGACGTCACCAGGAGGTAGTTCTGGTCCTTTCCCAGCTCACTTTCACTCATCGTCAGATCCAAGTCCAGCTCCATCCAGCCAGCCTCTGCGAGAAGTTGAGTAGACACCATGATAGGAATTATATGGTCTCTCCGTGTCTCCAGTAATTACATGCATGCTCAAGGAAGGAAATGGGATCTATAAGCGTGAGCTAAACATGACAAAAATGAGTCTAATCAATTTCAATTTATCATCTTCATGAATTCATTTCGTGTACATGTTCGTCATGCCTCTGGCGGCCTGTCTCTTGTAGAATGAAAGCGCGTCCAAACTCTAATCCCATCCCAAGATATCTCATCATTGCCTGTCATGGCATTGATCGTCTTGCCATGGGCAAAGGATTATATACACATATACATATATAGGCCCTGTCTACTGGCTGCCCACAATATTTACTTGCGTTCATTCAAAATGAGTTGGAGGAGGTAATATAATAAGAATGTAGTTACTGTACGTACCTATATTTATTAATCCTGATTTTGGCATTGTTTTTCCCTTTTTCTTTTATAGCAAAAAATATAAATACAGGTATACTTTCGAGGGCATTTAAATTGTGAGCATTGTAACTAATAATCGACACTTTCAAACGGAAAATTAAAGTAATTAAATGTAACACCTACCTTATCCATGCCATGTGACCTAGACTTAGATCAATGTTTTCTTTTGATTAATCCATTGTTTGTTTGTTCCTTTGAATTTTTCAGGGGATGGCAACAATAAGCTGGGAGACCGCTGTGACAAAACATGTGGTGGTGGATTCAACTTAGTGTGCGTCAAAAAGAAGTGTGAATGTCATAAAGACTATCCTCTGACCGTCCAAACAAATATTAAAACCCTCTGCCTTAAACGTAAGTGATGAGAGCGCAAGTCCTTAAATTATTGACTAGTCATTAGTAATGAAGGGCCTTTCATTCAAAATACGAAAAAAATTAGCCTAAGAGACACTAAATCTTTTGGGCCCGTAGTCCTATAGCATACAGAAATACAGAAATTATGTCTTTCATACACATAGTCAACTGGTGCAAAATAGGGTTAAAACTTATGCACCTACAGAAGGAAAAACGTGCTATCTACATGCAAGCTGGAAAATTCTAGATGGATCCATATAATATGTACCTCCGTAGGTGGTATACATAGAGTGGAATTTGTTAAATAATGTTCTTTGCGCAGTGAAAAAGTTAAAATAGCAGACATTTCTTTGACTTTTGTGTAGAAGAGTAGATAGGAAATTTTGGGCTTTTAATAAAATCATAATATTATATCCATCCCAAATGCAATCAATTTTCGTATAGCAAACGTTCCGTAGGACATACATACATCTATGTATGTAAGTACATGTCATACGCCGTGCAGTAATTAATTTAGGCCAACTGAAATTATTTTTATCCACGAGAGCCAAACTGGGTGGATGCATAAAGTAAATGTGATTCAGAGAAAGTTTCTGCTCATTCCGTAATTCCCAAATGTTCATTTCCAGTCAACCCACTGCCTATCAGTTAGTGACTACCTTTCCCGAAATGTATTTTACGGTCTTGCATACATATGATGCAGGCCTGATATGCCTGGGAGAGAGAACATTGAGTGAAATTCTTTAGACTCAAATCATAAATCTTCCTTTCATCCTCGGAATATCCGTATTTATAGAATTAATTTTGAGTTTTATGCTCTTTGATCAAGAAATCTCATCATAATTCTATTAGTCCAATGTTCAAACCCAGAGACCCTGATTTTCCGCACGAATTTATCAAACTCAACTAAACAAACCAATGACACGATAGCATCACGTTTACCAGTACCAATACCAGTACCGGTATCAGTTATGTCGGTCTGGCGCAATTCAATTAATTCTAACTATAGCTGTTACTTCCGACTAGATAAATAAACTCGCAAACAATAAGTACTGAGTACTACGGCCGGCTCTTGGGGGATTAAGCGCAATTCAAAATACTCTTTGTGGTAATGCAATAAACGAGAACACGACAGCAGGGGAAGAAGCTATTGGAGTGTGTCGAACGTGTTCATTTCAAATATAAAAATGGATCAAGTTTCTTTTACCCATTCTGTTTAGATTCGAAAGAAAACCAAGTCAAACAAGAGCCGAAACTACAATTAGAAAGACATGTAATGTACAATGCAAATGTAAAATGAAAAATTAAATAAGGAAGTACCTAAAAAACTTCAGCTTACTAGATACGAAGATAATTAATGTAACATTTCGTACAAGATATATGAGATGGATATGACTCGGATAATACAAACAGGACTAATGGAAGAGCATTAAATTAAATTATAGTGGATGGCAACCGTACTAGAAGAGTGACCTATGATCTGCAGCGGACATTTTTTAAGTCTATTAGTCTGGCTGTAGTGAAAGGGAAGGGCTCAATGGCTAAAGAACAAAAGCGAAAAGTAGATCAGATGAAAGCCACATAGATTTATTTGATTTCCAGAGGGGCATGGATACTGCTTGATTTAATTTCCGAGGACAGCGAGTGAGCATCATGAATACATACGTACAACACATTCAAATTAAAATTTAAATACAGTACTTTTACTCCCTAAAATATACACTTGTACATTGGTATAATGTTTGACATTTTGTCTAGGCTTCATTTAAAATTTAGATTGTTCATTAGTATGTACTAGGCAAGGCGGAGAGACATAATGTACATAAATTGTCATTGTACTATCCTGTTACTGTTCAAGTCTGCATGTTACTCTACAGTATAATTATGTATGCATCCCAGTACTGTCAACCTCCGCTGGGTTTTCTAGAACAATTAACATTTACGATTAAAACAATCGTTTTGAGCCTGAGTCATTCTTTTTTGCCAGCCACAGCCGTCTCAATTATTTTTCGTGCAATCATGCAAATTTAAATTCAACCTGTATGCATGCCTTCACAATCACAATTCCTTCGTCTCCATCAACGCATTTTTTCCTCCTTCCCATTATCCCTCTCGCATTTTCTCTTTGGATGGAGTTAACTTTGATTTTCTGTTTGGGGAGCGTCTTAATGCAAACGCTGTGCTAGTGGAAATCTACAGAGTGAGTAACGATGGCGAGCTGCTAAACTAAACACAACTTATTATCTGCAGTGTATTCATTGTTTAAAGTTCAGGGAAAGGCAGGAGTGAAAAAAGAGCAAAACAAAGAGCCAGAGAGAGTAGGACAGAGAAACAAGACTGGGATTTCCTGGAATTCACTTTGTTCCGTGAATAAATAAATGCACCAACATAAATAGGGCTGTTTTTCAGTTCTGTCTGGAAGAACAACTTTAATTTTAGCTATTAGTATTTCAATAGTTGTTGCATAATGTGATGATGTCATCTGTCGAGAGTGAGTTGACGAGATATCCAGGAGTAAGTCTGCACTGTAGGGAAGAAAGTATTAGTAGAGTGTAGTATATTAACAGCTCGGAGTAATAGGATCGAGTTTCTCGGGAGATAAGAATCTGAAAGAGACGACTGACATGCCATATTATATTATTTGTCCATTTCCTTTTGTCACCGGGAACGAGACGGAGAAAAAGAGAAAGAGAGCGACGAGAGAGAATTTTAACGACACAATATATAAACGTCCTCGACTCTTCACTTATTTATGTTCCCATAATGGCTTCCTGACGATCTTCATTATTATTTCATCACAACATCTTCTACATCCTCCTGCACACAGACACACACACACACACATACAATCTTCCAGTAAGATTGTAGAGAATGGAGCTCAAAATAATTTGAATCGACCAGACTTGCAGCTGAAGCTGAAACTAACTGAACAAACATTTTGAGCTGCACTCAATTGCATGGAATTGCATGGCATTTCCTTACATTACTTTGTTTTCAGTTGCTTTGTGAACGCGAATGGTCTCTACTCACGTTTACTATTTTCCTTACGTTTCCTATTCATAGTGCTGCTGGGAACTTTGCTATATGTAAGTATATTTGCAATGAGCTTGTACAATCGTTCTATTATTCATTAGGAATACAACGCATAGGAAAATGCCTGTGAGGGGATATTCAAGGGAAAATTAGAGGATTCAATATATATAGGTAAATCATTTCTTTTGCTTTACGTTGTATGTACATGTCAGTATGCGGATGGCAGCTGGTCTTAAGCCGTTGTATAATTACCTATGCTTAAAAGCATCTCGTTTTTGAGGCAGCAAAATTTTCCCTTTTTTCTGAACATAATGACCGAATCAGCCACTGCACTGCACTCATGCACTGCACTGCTTAGTACTGTGCAAGAACGAATAAATGGTTGCACTTTTAAAGAATATCTAAAACCTTGGTTTGGTTTTTGTGAAACAGATGAAATATCGATTTACAAGTTTTCAAAACATGGAAATAGCGTTCCGAATTCAAGTGTTATAAATATGGGAAATATTGTGTAGGTAATTTCATATTTTAAGGCTATGGCTTCACTTTGAGTCTTAAACCATTTCCCAGCGTATTACTTTGCATCTCAAACTGCAATCTACAGATGCCAAAAGGTTAGGCCGTTTTGTAATTACACTTTGCATATACTACCGAACTATGCATACACGAAGCAATTGATTATTGCCAGAATCTCGTACATATAAAAACATGCTCAATAGCTTTTAATTAGATTTTATAAAATGACTTTGGATTTCTGTTTTGACTAATCAGTTCCCTTTCAAGAGAAAGTGATTTTAGTTTCCGTCCTTTCTCCCCTCAACGATTCTTATGATTATGTAGACTGCGAAAGGATGAATGCGTTCAGCATACTTATGTATGAGTAGTTTGATGCGTGTAGATTTATAGTTTATAGTAAGAAGTATCGATCTTCACGCATTGGTTTGTTTAAAGCGAGCATAGCCGTGCACTATTCAAGTTACTGCTTCAGATTATCTTAATTCCGGCTTGCGATAAAACATTTTCAAATACTGACTTTCCTTTTATCCCACATTTGTGATTCATGCTATGTATTTTCCCAGGAGTCAGAGCCAGCCTATGGCAGACTACCTATACTCAATATTTAATAGTTCCACCAGAATAAAAAATAGAAAAGGAATAAAAGTTGAGCGTTGACTGCTGAATGTGAAATCTAATCGTAAGTGAAAAACTCGATTGGAGAAAGTTTTCCTTCGAAATACTAGGAAGATAAGAGTTTCAAACAACTCAATTTAACTTCTATTCTAGGGCAATACAGCAACCATTAGTCCCCACTTTTATTTGAATACAAAACAACCAAAAATGGAGTGGTGTGTGAAAGTGCATTTGGAAGTATCGACCACAAAGCGAACCACTATTATTTCCTACTGATTATTATTCCTACTTTAGTTTCTCCTTTTTTGTAGCTTTAACGACTTTCCTTTGTTAGTTTACGTTCATTTCAAAAAATTGATGGTCACTTCAATACAGAAGTTCAAGGTTTGAGTTTACATCTATTTCTGTGAATTCTTGTTTATTATCCACTAAATATTTCTCGAAGGTCCTTTTTTTTGTAAAGGACTAATAGTAGGAAGAATAGGAAAACGAAATAGATGTAAATCAGATTGCGTTATTTTTGTTTGAATATAATAAACGAAAAATTGCTTTTTCCTCAAAACCAAAGGCAATGTAATGTAATGTAATGTAATTGCTTTATTGTCAAATTCACATAGCATATTCATACTGATTTCCAGGAATAGACACTCAATCACTACATCTAATCTACTAGATAATTAAAAATAAAATAAAATAATATAATATATTACGCATTACAAGGTAAATATGTCATTACGTTTACCAATTATCCATTTACCAAG
>JAQFZC010008521.1:0-10104 GCA_034695205.1 Dicyrtoma fusca | reverse complement strand
CTTTTTCAAAACGGTCAAAACTAGTAAATAACACTTTTTCAAAACGGTCAAAACTAGTAAATAACACTTTTTAAAAAGAGTCAAAACTAGTAAATAATACTTTTTCAAAAGGGTCAAAACTAGTAAATAACACTTTTTCAAAACGGTCAAAACAAGTAAATAAAACTTTTTCAAAACGGTCAAAACTAGTAAATAACACTTTTTTAAAAAGGTCAAAATTATCAAATAACACTTTTTCAAAACGTCCAAAATTAGTAAATAACACTTTCAAAAGGTCAAAAACCTAGAAATTACCATTTTTAAAAACATTTAAAATTAAATATATTACCCTTTCGAAAAGTTTAAACTGAGCTGAACTGCACTGACAAGAAACACGTGTAGCGAAAAATAAATTTCCAAATAAGTAAACCATTTAACAAAGTACATTAGAGTGTATTTTTTGTAATGAAGTTCCAAGAAAACCGCAAAGTAAAACCACAAAATAGAGAAGAGATTTATAATTTAAAAAAATAGAAAAATCGGCAAAAAAAAAGGAAAAAAAAATGATCGACAGAATCGACAGACCATTAGTTATTATGGGAAAGGTTTTCTGGATTTATGGATTGTGGCACTCCATTAGTAAGCAGTGATTTGTTGCAAGATTGAGAATTGAGAATCGACAGACAAAAAATGAAGCCGGAAATTACAACCGACTGTAAAATGTGAATGGAGTTACATACGAAACAGATAGAATGTGTGTAAGAGCCAAAAAATGGAGGAAAATCGATTTATGATACTTAACCTTTTTGGAAGGGTTAATTGTATAGCCTTGTTTGTATAGAATACTTTTAAAACATTAATTTGTATGTAGTTATGTAGATTTGATCCTTTTCAAATTGCTATTTCTGCTAATAAAACATTTTGAAAATGCTGTTTACTACTTCTGGGTGATTTTGAAAATGTTAATTTTGTGTTTTTGACCTTTTTGAAAGTGCTCGTTTCATGTTTTGAATATTTTTGAAAACGTTAATGTCTTAATTTGTAGTTTAGCCCTTTTGGAAAGTACTGATAACTTTGCTTTTTTTGATGGTGTTAATTTCTTAGCTTTGAATGTTCTTTAAAATGTTAATTTCCAGTTTTGACTGTTTGGAAAATGTTAAAATCTAGTTTTACACCGGTTTTAAACTGTTAATTTTAAAGTTTTGACCTTTTCAAAACCGTTAGTTTCTAGTTTTGAGCTCTTTTTGAAAGTGTTGGTTAGTAGTTATGCATGTATTTGAAACTGCTGATTACCCGTTTTGACTATTTTGAAAATTTTAATACCTAGTTTTACACCATTTTAAAACTATTAATTTCTAATTTTAATCGTTTTAAAAATGGTAATTTCTATATTTGCCCTTTTTAAAAATGTTTAAATCTATTTTAACACCTTTTTGAAACTGCTGATTTTTAGTTTTGTTCCTTTTGAAAATGGTATTTTATGGTTTTGATCGTTTTAAAAAGAGTCATTTCTTTTTTTTTACCCTTTTAAAAGTGTTATTTGCTCCTTATGAAGGTTTTCAAAATACTAATTTCTAGTTTTAACCTTTTTGATAGTGTTAACCATTCGAATAAACACTTCCCAAGAAATGGTAAAAAGAAGCGAAAAAAATTGAATTTGACGGCTTGGTCTTTACATTGGTTTCTCTGCCCAATTGACACTTATTTTGTGGTCCAATAAAAAAACGAGCATTTGCGGTTTTTGTTCGACTTGTAAAGTTGCGTTGGCGTCATTTTTAAATGACGGCAACTTGTCGCTTGTTCCTTCTTTCGAATGAAAAAAAAAGATAAAAAACAGTGCAAGTAAACGTTAAGCAAAAGCGGAAGTTTGAAGGATTGCTTTTGGGCTTTCCTTTGATCTCTGCCTGTCCGTTTGTTGTACAGAGTAACCAAGTTACCGACTAAGCTTTGAAGCTTTCAAGAGCAATTAATAATAATAAATGCTGAGGGATTTTCACTTAATGATAGTTATAGTGGTCGATTCATATTCACTATAGGCTATAGGCAACAGGGATATATGCATATAGCAGCTACTTGTAAGGACTATAGCTGGCAAACTGTGCAAGTTTTTGTTTTTTGGTTAACAATTTTGTTTTATTACAAAAGCCACAAGTGTTACGGCACAAGACGTAACAGATACATATCTATATAGTATATACTTGGTATAGCTTTGGTATGGATATAGATATAGCAAAACGCTATATAGCAGTATATCTGCAAACATATATGGGCAATGATACTATCTTCACATGTTACAAGTTAATGTTGAACCTGAACGTTTTTGATTTTGACTCTTTATCTCTCCATTAGGGGCTTTTCAAATGTGGCTTTGCAAAACAAAATATTTAGCAAAAACAAAATACAAGGTTTCGGATTTCCGTTTTAAAAATGTACAAAATTACCTATTATACTAGTTCAAAAAGGGCAAAATCAAAAAATACAGCCTTTCCCTAAAATGGCAAATCAAAACCTAAAATTGAAATCTTACAAAATTAGCAAATAAAAAAAATCAACCTTTTCAAAAGAGTCAAAACAGACAATCGGGATTTTCAAAACTGTCAAATTACAAAATTAGAGTTTCCAGAAAAGGCAAATTATACAATTATTGGCTTTTTTGTAAACAAACTACGAAATTGACATTTTCAAAGCACACAAACTATGAAATTGACGCTTTCAAAACAGACAAATATAAGTAAAGCTGGGTTTTTCAAAACAGGTAAATTAAAAAATGTGTGCTTTCAAACCTGTCAAAAATTGCGGTTGGCGTTTTCAGAAAGGGCAAATAAACAAAATATGTGTTTTCAAAACTGCTAAAATTCAAAATTGGCATTTTCAAAACAGTCTTTTTTTCTAAAAAATCTTTTTTCAAAACAATTACGTAAAACACAAAGTCAATATAGCAAAAAAACAATGAAACAAAATTCAATTAAAAATTAAAAACTCCGCTCTTTCAAAAAGAGACAAAACACAAAATGCCAAAATTAACTTTTTAAAAGGTGCAAAACTTGTGCAAAAAATCCACTAAAAAACGTGCAATTTACAATTTTAAACAAAGGCTTCCTTACTACCAATCTGCCAATAGCATATCATATTTGAACTGCCCACTAAAGTACAACTGCCACTTTGCATTGTTATTGTTAAACACAATGTGCTGCTACAGTGCCTCTTTGCCTCTTTGCCTTTTGGTCACTGCTATATGGTCGGTGCTATACTCTAGTTGCTATACCCAACAGATGCACTGCTATACCCTATAGACGCCCGTAATAGTGAAAGCCGCCAATTTATGTAATCAGCACACAACGGCGATTACAGGTGTGCATAACAGTTGTGATCTTTCCTCTCTTGGGATTTCCTACTCATAACCTACAACTAGCTATACGGATACGGGGCCTCTTATATAGCACTCACTATATAGCCCCACTATATATCCTCCCTATATCCTTTTTTTAAAACAATCGATCTCGCAATAGATCCCTACAGACACATACTTGTTCGACTCTAATTTATTTCCCTCGTCTACAAATCCATCAAAATTCAGGACTTGTAACAGTTTACAAGTCATAAAGACAGTTGACCGACGGACTGACAGACAGACAGACGGGCCAAGTCAATAACCAATCGAATCAAAAGCAACGTACGTACAATGTAAACACACAGACAGTTAATTGCCATAGTGACATAATTATGTACGCCAAGGAATTAGAAAAGCCAACAAATAATTGAAGGCGGAAATGAAAAAAATATAGGAATTAAATTAAAATACACATTGCCCCTTTACAAACGATTTATTTTGTCCAGATTTTCGCTCATTTGTATTACTATTTGTTTAAATTTTTTTTAAAATTTTACACTTACAAGTGTCCCTTGTTAGTAGAAATGCGTCCCTTGTGAGCAAATTTTTGGCACAATTGTAATTTCCACCACACTCTACTATGTACACCTTTAGTTAAAAACTAAATTTTAAAATTTAGAATTTAGAAATTAGCACTGTAGGGATGGTCACAATTGAACACAAAATTCCGTTTTTGAAAACGTCCACCCGCACACTGGGGGAAATTGATCCAAAATAAGTGGTCAAAAATATACAAATTTTGTCACTTTGAAAACACTGATGGTGGATTCAAAAAATTCAAAAAGAATTGTTTAATTTTGAATTGTAGTTTTTGTAAAAATCGGGAAAAATTGTTGGGGTTTTTTTGAAAAATTTTTGAAAATTTTCGCAAATTTTTGCTTTTTAAAGAGCAACACACTCGCTAGTCGTTCGTTTGCCTCACATTATGTTTCAATCAAAAGATCCAATAATACAAAGGAACAAATATATTATTAATAATAATCAGGGTAGTAATAATAGTAATTATTATTATTATTGGAAATGATTGTTGGACGACGGAGCCCAAGTCGACTTTCCTTCCAAGTCCACTACCAATTCTTGACTAACAGGCTTCGTCGCAACAAAGAACACTCGACGGCTCGCCAACAATCGCTTCGCCTTCTGACTTTGGCTTCAAGTGAGCGGCTGTCGTGTATGCTAACTGAACATTAACTTATTAACTAGAATTATTTTTTTTTGTATTTTCTGCGTGTGTGTTTGTGTGTGTAACTTTATACTTACTTGAGCTTTGTTTTTAGATAATTGTGCTTGTAATCGACGTAGTAGAATAATACTGTAATATTTTGAAATATGAGGTGTGTGTTCGCTATAAGGCTCTGCACTGCACTGGTCAACTCATAAATAAATAATGAGCTATATAAAAGTCGGCCTGCTATAGATATAGGCGAGGACTGAGTACGACTGCCACTGAATATTTTTTTTTAATGAAGAACAAGGAACTGGATCAGAAAAATTATTGTAGAATTATTCTAGTCTGGATTCATTTTGAAGGGTTTTCAAGTTGTGAGGTCAACTTTGACCTTTTCCTAGAATTTTTCTGTGTGTTGTTTATGATGGATTACTAGTGAAATTATGGACGAAAGACGAGGCATTGAAATATATTGGAGCATTGGGAATTTATTTATTTTAAATTACACAAGTTTATTTCTGTCAAATGGGGGGATGGGAGAGCCTAGAGGATAATCATAGAGGAGTAGTGGGCTCATTAAATTATTATTGAAGGTGAGGGGCTAAGCAGATATTACGGGTGGTGAGGGGGTTTAAAATGGAAAACCGTAAGGGTTTTAAAAATATTAAATCAAAACTTAAAAAACAGTAAGAAATTAGAGTTTATGTCGGTTTTTAGACATTTCAAAAAAGGCAAAACATCGTTTTTAGACTTTATTTAAAAAAACGAAAAAACATCGTTTTGAGCCATTTTTGAAAAAGCAAAGAAAATTCTTTTTGAGCCATTTTAAAAAAAGACAAAACAACACTTTTGAATATTTTTTAAAAAGGCAAACATCAGTTTGAAACATTTTTAAAAAAAAGCAAAACATCACTTTGAAACATTTAAAAAAAAAGCAAAACGTCACCTTGGAACTTTTTAAAAAAAGGCAAAACATCACTTTGAAACATTTTAGGAAAAGGCAAAACATCACTTTGAAACAGTTTAGAAAAAGGCAAAATATAATTTTGAAACATTTTAGAAAAAGGCAAAACAACACTTTGAAACAGTTTAGAAAAAGGCAAAACATAATTTTGAAACATTTTAGAAAAAGACAAAACATCACCTTGGAACATTTTAAAAAAAGGCAAAACAACACTTTTAAACATTTTTTAAAAAAGGCAAAACATCACTTTGAAACATTTTTTAAAAAAGGCAAAACATCTGCTCAAGATATTTTAAACAAGGCAAAGTCTTTTTTTAGACGCTTAAAATGTGACAAAATGTAAAAAATATTTGTAATACATGTTACATAAACATTCAAAAAATTCAAAAAATTAAAGCGTAGGCAGTGCTGTCACACGCAAACGTTACACAATAGGACAGAGCGCATGAAGTAATAACTGAGAGGCCCCAAAGCAATTTAGCATAAGCTATGGATCCAATGGTTATTTCAACTTGGAACTTGGCTTGACTTGGACGGCCATTCGTCATTCGGTCATTCGTTCGTGTGTCTTTTTGATATTTTTTATTGGATTTTGTGCGATTAACTCGTCCATGGCTCTATTTTACATGATTTGATAAATTTAAATTCTCATTCTCATTCCTTATTCCACGCGGAGGTTGTCTCGGCTCCTTCTTTGTCATTTCTGTGAAATGTTTTGCCATCAAATCCGGCGGCCTTTTACTGTCCGCAATTTCGAGTCATTTTATTTGTTTATTTTATTTATTTTATGCATTTGCATTCATTTTTATTCATTTTATAAGAAATCAGTTGTACGTGTATGCCAATGACTATAGTGTTAGGGTTGAGGAGGGCCTTTAGACTGGCTACGTAGCGCTGGTTTAGATGCAAAGTGACGTTTTTGACTTCCTTTCGTTTTTTGAACCTTCCCACCTTTTCAAAACAGCAATATATAGGTATAAATAGGTTTGCAATTTTTTGCAATTGGTACTGTTTTTAGTATAACACTTTTGGAAGGTGCTAATTTGTCTATTTTTGACTTTGTTCAAGGAGTTGATTTCTAGTTTTGATCGTTTTGAAAGCGGTAATATTTTAGTTTTGACCTTTTCCAAAGTGGTAATTTCTTGTTTTACATTTTTTCAAAGTGTTTAATTGTAGTTGTGACATTTTTAAAAACGTCAACTTTGCAGTTTTGAACTTTTTAAAACGTTAACTGTGCAATTTGAACTTTTATTGTTAGATTGTTTTAGTTTTGACCTTTTTGAAAGTGCTAATTTCTAGTTTTGACCTTTTTAAAAATTATGTGCATTTATTTTTTAGTTTTGATCCTTTTGAAATTGTAAAATGTTTAGTTTTGACCATTTTGAAAGTGTTAATTGTGCAGTTTTGACCTTTTAACATTGTTAGCTTTTTTAGTTTTCACCTTTTTGAAAGTTTTAATTTCTAGTTTTGTCTTTTTGGAAAGTTTTCATATGCAGTGTCAACCCTAAAAAAAACGTTTTAAAAACCTTCATAATCTGTTTTCATACCTTTTTTAAAACGTGCAAAACTTTGATTTCGAAACACGTGAATCCCGTTCGTACCTATTATCAAATTATGCAAAAAGGGACAAATTACATCCTGTTTTGCTTTTTTGACTACGTGTCATTTTGCATCTTGACCCTCGACATAGTTGGCAAGCAAAGTGCCATGTATTATTCTATAAAGGATATATCCCATGGGGGACAGACGTTCGTGGCAAAAGGGACAAAGTCAACTTTGGAAATAAAAGGAATTAAAATATGACTGAAGTGTATAGTTGAGGGAATCCATAGTCTTGAAATGAATGTGCGATTGAGTGCAAAATAAAATAATGCAAAACGGGAAAATGTTCTCAAGCTTTGCAGAGCAGAGAGCAGCAAAAGTAGTCGAGCCAAGGCAAACTGGTTATTTTGCGAGCAAGTTTAGTAGTGCAGCCATTTATGAGATTTTTCTATGCATTTGGATTATTTTTCTGTCGACGGCTTGCTTGCTTCTTTATCAGTCAACGTGGTGGCTGGGAAGGTTGGAGGCACTTGCGCAAATTCTATTTAATTACCAATTCTTGCTGTGTTTCTCAGAAGCAAAATGGTGTAACTGCATCTCATTTTTCTAAAGAGCAAACTCTGGTATGTACACCTTTTGATAAAACAAGCACTCAGTAATACATGCTCCTGGGTTGCAATCCCACTATGCTTTTTTGAACGGCAGAATTTTTGCTTTTACTTGTTTTGTTGTACTTGACTAACGCTGCAACTTAAGTGCCTCTTTTTAAAAATTAAAAAACGTTTGATTTACAAGTTTTTAAACGGGGCAAAAAACACTATTTAAACATTTTAGAAATTATGCAAAATACCTTGTATTCGTGTTTTTGAAAAGGTGTAAAATGCTCTTTTACATGTTCTTAAAAAGGTGCAAAATGCTCTATTTACGTTTTTAAAAAGGTGCAAAATGCTCTATTTAAGTTTTTAAAAAGGTGCGAAATGATCTATTTACGTTTTTTAAAAGGTGCAAAATGCTCTATTTACGTTTTTTAAAAGGTGCAAAATGCTCTATTTACGTTTTTAAAAAGGTGCAAAATGCTCTATTTACGTTTTTAAAAAGGTGCAAAATGCTCTATTTACGTTTTTAAAAAGGTGTGAAATGTCAAATTATCATGTTTTCTAAAAGACAAAAAATGCCACATTTAAATTTTTTAAAAAGATGTAAAATATGTCCTGTTTTCAGGTTTTTAAAAACGTTGAAACGATCTAAAATGTCCTGTTTTTGAAAACGCGAAAATGGCGTTTTTACAATGATTAGGAAATTATGCAAATTTGCGTATCTACACGCGTTTGAAAAGATTTAAAATGTGCTATTTGCAATTGTCAAGATGCTCAAAATGCATAAAATAAAGTTTGTTTCAAAACGTTCTATCTACACAGAAGCGAGTGTGTGCCTTTTACCCATAGAACATTAAAGTGTATGCAGAATGCAGATACACACTTTTGCATTCTCTTTCGACGGCTAGCCACTGATAGCATGGTTTGCCATTAAAGTATGCACAGCATGGAAATACAAGGAGCCACAGCAACTCCGTCTGCTCGTATCAATTACACACATTTGCACATACGCACTCCGTGACTGTGCCTCGAAATATTGCATGATTTTTATTTCATTTTCCTTTTTATGGTCTCACTGACTTTTCTCAATAGCAACTGGAATGCTCATAAAAGCCTCATCATCATCTTTCGTCTTCAAGTCTCAAAGATTTGACGAAACATTTCCAACTTGACTGACTAGACTGACATGGGCTGTTGAGGATTTTTTTTTTCATTTATTAGTTTGTCTTTGCTTTGCTTCACTTGACTTTGACAACTGGTTGTGCGCATTCGTATTGGTGGATGGACCTCGTCAAGAATAATGTAGATAGCTGCTTTAATGCAATAGTAACATAAGCAACAATAGAACATCTGAGCCATAAAACATGAGGTAAATTTAGAAGCAAAACGGCGTATCTACCTTTGGCTAAAGGCGACGACGATTCTATAAACCCCAGGATAAGATAAGAAATTTTTAAAACTTGTAAATTGAGCGTTTTGACCCTTTTCAAAATCATTCGAATTCGACATGTTGCACCTTTTCAAAACCATGGGAATTAGTCATTCGGCACATTTTTGAAAACATGGGAATATAAGACCATTTGCACTTTTACAAAAAAAGAAAATAGGACATTTTGAACCTTTTCAAAAACATGGGAATTCGACATTTTGCACCTTTTCCGAAACATGTGAATAAGGCATTTCATACCTTTTCAAAAACGTAAAACGTGTAAATTGAACATTGTGTGCCTGCTTAAAAACATGGGAAAAGGGCATTTTGCACCTTGTGAAAGTGTGTAAATATATGACAATTTTCTTAATTTCAAAAACATGTAACTAGGACATTTTGCATCTTTTTAGAAACGTATGAAACAGTCATTTTTCATCTTTTTAAAAGACGAACAATAAGTTCCTTTTTGTTCCGTCAGGCCGTCGCGCCTACTGCGTGTTTCATTTTGTGTCCTTAATCTTTTAAAAAAGGAACCTTTCGAGAATAAAGCTTGAGTCACGATTAATATTTCATAAGAATAAAAATATAAGAATAAGTTTTATATAAATTCTTTTGCACTATTTCAGTTAGGCTTCATATATTGGCGAGTCATTCAGTATGCTTTTCGTATTGTACAGACTACAACAATAAACTCTACAATAATAAATAAATATAATAAACTAATATTGCTTAAATACTAAAGAGGCATAGAAAGCACAATTTACATTAGGACCCTTTCAAACATCGAACATCTTTGGAAAATAGCACACACACACACTTGTATGGAACACATTTATGTAATTCATAATCGTATAACTTACCAAAAGGCACTTTAAAAGCACAAAACAAACTAAAAGTCAAATACCGTAAACTCTTTTACTAGACGCGGGTCTCTAATTGTACGCGGGGGTCCGAGGAGCTGAATGGAATAATGCGCGGGTCTCCAATAATACGCGGGTCTCTAACAGTACGCGGGTCACCGGAAGTATTTCCAGT
>JAQFZC010008520.1:0-10105 GCA_034695205.1 Dicyrtoma fusca | reverse complement strand
CCATTATAAGGACTTGGGACATATTGCAACTAAGCATACACTGGACTTGGGACAAATTGCATTTACACAGACGATATACACCTACAACTACTGTACCTAATCTAATTGTAAGCTAAATAGCTGTCGTGTCCTACAGAGTATGAAACGTGCATATTATGTTTTATGATAGCGTGACAGCAAAGCCCAATAGCTATGAACGTTGACCATTCAGATTTTTAAGGGGACGTTGGCCACGTCAATTTATTCTGTTGGATCCTGTCTACATAGCCTATATACTGTCAAAAGCGAAGTGAATCCCATTTCAGTGTTAAACAGTGCTATTAACAATTTTGTTTTTCGTAGTGTTTCAGTGACAGAAATACTTATTTCGAGACAGTGTGTGAACAAAACGACAAATTATAAAAAGAAACTTCGTATGAGCTACTTGGCATTAATTGGCGGTTTAATGAATGAATTTAGGTGGGACGTATTGAATACCATAATGCGTCAAAGGTGACAGGACATGCGGGTCCAGTGTTGGACGTCAAGTGGAACCCATTCAATGACAACATCATTGCCTCTAGTTCCGAAGATGCAACGGTCAAGGTATGGTACATTCCTGACGGGGGCTTACAGGGCAATCTGACCGAATGGCT
This sequence comes from Dicyrtoma fusca, assembly GCA_034695205.1. Classification (NCBI taxonomy): domain Eukaryota; kingdom Metazoa; phylum Arthropoda; class Collembola; order Symphypleona; family Dicyrtomidae; genus Dicyrtoma; species Dicyrtoma fusca. The sequence continues at coordinate 9,470 of JAQFZC010008520.1, read as the reverse complement.
AGTTGACTTGACAGGACACAAACGCCGCGTGGGATTCATCGAGTGGCATCCTACTGCAGAAAACATTCTTGCCAGCGTTGGATTCGATTACATGGTTAGTTCAAACTATTCACTATTTGATGGCAAGTATCCTTATTTTCAAGGAATTCATGGACTAATCACAACTGAATGTTTGACAGATAATCCATTTAGTTTATAAAATTGACATTACTTGTGTTGTTACATCATCCAGGTCGTGATATGGCACGTGAACAAAGCAGAAATCGTGAATGTGATTGACTGTCACACGGACATAATTTATAGTATATCCTTTAACCGTGATGGATCTCTCCTGGCCACTACAAGCAAAGACAAGAAGTTAAGATTAATCGATCCTCGTTCAGGAAAAGTTGTCAATGTACGTCTCCTACATTTTTTTTTCAACTTTATTTGTAAATATTTAGACATTTTGTGTTTGTACAGCGGTTGTAGACATGAATGGCGTGGCAAGTGTCACCAAACGACGGGAATCTTCGAATGAATGAATAATAATGACAATTGACAAGTGTGCATTTGTGTGGTTTTTTATTTTTTAGGAGAATCATTGTCATTCAGGCACAAAAGCAACGAAAGTTGTATTCTTGGGAGACACCGGACGACTTATTACAACAGGGTTCTCACGTTACTCCGATCGACAGTTTGCTGTATGGGACCAAAGAAACTTGAGTAAGCCATTGACGCTGGTAGAGATTGACTCCTCATCTGGCATTCTGTTCCCATTTTATGACCATGACACTCGAGTGCTTTACCTGGCGGGGAAAGGAGACGGGAACATTCGATACTACGAGATAGTTGACCAACATCCATGGGCTCACTATCTCAACCAGTTTCTATCCGGATTCCCTCAAGTGAGCCCCCATCTCTCAACGGTCCCAGCTTTCCTAACACAAAACTAAATTTGACGTACAAGTAAACTTAACTAACCAACCAATCTATCTCCTTATTTTAGAGAGGTCTTGGCTGGATGCCGAAAAGGGGGTGCGAAGTTTTAAGGTGTGAAGTTGCTAGATTTTACAAACTTCATGCAATCAAAGGATTGTGTGAGCCGATCTCTATGATTGTACCAAGAAAAGTAAGATGAACGCTGGGTTCTATAAACATACCTACTCGGATGCATATGATACGCTCCGTTTATTATTGTATGCAACAATAAAATAAACAGTCATCACTCATAATTTATTTTCTTACCGTATTCTTGTAGAGTGATCAATTTCAAGATGACATTTTCCCGGATACTGCAGCTCCAAATCCTGCCATGACAGCTCAGGAATGGACCAGCGGAATGAACAAACCACCAGTGCTCATTTCCTTGAAAACAGGTTCGAGAAGACTAAACATTTTTGTCTGCACTTCTAAATTTTAAATGGTATTTTTCACTCACTCTAGACATATTATTATGCTTTGGAAATTCATGTGTTTAACTCTTCATTCATGTGTTGCAGGAGTCATTGTTAAAACCCATAAACCGGTCTTGTCGAAGCCGATTGAATATACAGGTGGGACGCTGGACAGAAATAATGAGAAAAAGTTTGCATTTCTGTCTCATGAGACGGTTCCTGACTACAGAACCATGGAGGTGAGTCTATGTATATATTCACAACGGCTCCACTTTTACATAGAATTCGTTTGCAAAAGGAACTCAAAGTGGTAGGCAAGTGTGTGTGAACTCTCATTCATATTTTCGGTTGTAGCAATATTTTGATTGTAACAGTCTGCAACGTTCCATTTGAAGGAAGTTAGGTAAAGTTCCTTTTGCAAATTCTTAATAGTATGACGGTATAATGTATATAGGCCAATGCATATATGTATAGCTACGTTACAGTTTTGAAATGGAGATTTAATGGATGGCTCTTGAGCTATATTTTTCATATCGACCAGACATTGACATTTGGAGGAAATCGGGTCGGGAAGGACTGGATAAAGTCGGCTGAACTAATGACAAATATTCTAAAGCCAATTTTTATTTTACTAACCAAAGTTCCAACTAATGCTTCAAACTGCCGTATCAGCATGGCTTCATAACTACTGCATGATCTGTGTGTACTTGAATAATTTGACAGCTTTATAAAAGCCAAGTTTTAATTTAAATTAACTTGGGTGCATGAATAAGGACTTCCTGTCACAGGGGTCGTCTGTTTTTTCAAATAGAACTTTGTGTGTATTCGTCATTTCAAAAATAATAATAATAATTAATTATTTCTGTGAAATATTTCTGTTTAGACTAGGATTGGCTGTTGCATGTTGAGTCGACACTTACTAAACTAAAGCACTTACTGTTTAATAATCTATAGGATTTTTTTCTATATGCATGTGTTTATTCTAAATTGACTGCTTTCTTATGCATTTGTTATCTTTTGCATTACTCATTGTGTTGCTTAGGACCACTATGGTGCTGTGGACGAAGAAGGAAGTGACAGTGGACCCAGTTCAATTGATTATGATGATGGCTACAACAATTACGGATATGACTGTGACTACTGTGATGATGTTGAACCTGACTTAAACTGCATGGACAAAGATGCTTTTGACGGCTATGACAGTGGTGTTCATACTGACCTAAGCATTGGAACTGTTGCACATCCCTCGCCCCCTCCTACCTCTTCCCGTTCTGCTTCCTCTAAAATTCAGGAACTCATAAGTTCTCTTCAACAAGAGGCAAACAAATATGTGACGGTATTCTTCCGCAGAAATATCAGCTTTCACTCACTTTGTAGTTTTGCCCAGCGGAAATTTGACTCTGCCAAAATTTCGTTGGTGAAGCTACCTCTTTGTACAGCAATGTATTTTTTATTCCTCTTTTCCGTTTCTTTACTATCCTATGACCGTAGCCAGCTACTCTGTAAACGCTTGTAACGAAAAATAATGGCTCGTTTACTTTTTTTCTATTCTAAATATTTTTTGCTTGAAGTAGTAGTTCTTCTGTCACAACTAACTACTAACGGCGTAGCTTCAGACTAGGCTTTAAAAGAGTGCATTTTCAGAGTTATTTGGCTTAGAAATAGTTGTATGTACATATACAGATATTCTGGGGATTAGATCTGCCTTTTCTACTCTCTCTTGTACTGTCCTTTAAATGCATTGCAGTTGCCCAGCTGACCTTATTTGAAAGATCCTTAATTTAAACTTAAATTAAGTTGGACAATGTAGGTACTTAAACGGCTAGTGGTAAAATTATTTAATACGTTGTCGGTACTACTTTTACTTGTATAAAGTATTTGCTCCCACTTTGCCGGTGCATTAAGTAAGAATTTGAGTAGACACACCTTGACAGTATGTTTTAATATAAGGAATGTGAACTCATTGCGGACACTGTTTCTTTAGGCACGGGAGAAAGACAAGGATACAAAGGAGAAATGGGAGAAAACACGGATGAATCAAGCTGTGCAGCAAAAGAAAGTGGCTGCAATTGTTTCCCAGCTACAGAACACCGGCTCAGCTCCAAATTTAGCAACCGCAATTTCATCTTCGCACAAATCTGATTCAAAATCAGAAAAGGACAAAGAACAAGAAACGGTGGAATTGAGCTCGTTCGATGATGTACGTCAACTTATTTGCAGTTTAAACCAATTCTTGTATCTAAGCATCTTGCTAAAGGAATTATGTACCTATGGATTATTTGTACTCTAATCGTAGTTGTAAGCCTTGAGTTGCTTAAATGGTTGGATTAAACATGATTTATATTTTGTTGCTTCTTCAACGTAGTATCGTCGGGCTTACATGAGGAAATCGTTCGAGGTGGAAAGGCTGCAGCTTCAAGTGGCAGTACGTGACAGGAGAATCAAGGAGTTGGAGGATTACATTGAGAATGTGGCCAAAGGAAAAGCTCCTCCAGCGAAATCATACGAGACAGTGATAATGCCTCATAAGTTCCGATCAGATGTTACCAAAGCTTTGTAATTGCAACTTTAATTTAGTTTTAAGTGAAATCCTTTTGCTGATGTGCAGTCAGCATGTATATAAAATATATATAAATAGAGTTAGACAGAGTAATCATAGTTTTAATTAATAATAATACACAAATAATGGCTAGAGATAAGGATATCTTTTTTGAGTCTTTGCGTCTTCTTCATTTGATGCAAATTTGGTCGGATCCTATATAGTCAATCATTTCCATGCATGTTACTTACTTAATATACTTATTCGTAAGTAACATGCGCATATATATTTTGATGCCTCTCTGCATTATTGCTGCTTTAAATGCAATAATTATAATAATGTTATTAGTACAATAATAATAATAATATCTCTAGTTATAGTTCCGCCTGATCTTCGGCTCCGCTGTGACTTTCAGGTTGAATAAGGAATTCCTATAATATATACATACATACATATATATATATTAGTTTATGCAGCTCTAATTGTTTACTTGACTTTATTAAATGGACGTGATTGAAAAGTATAGTCATTTCGAATTCATTCATCGCGTGCAATTTGACAGTTTAATAAGACACACTGAACAGCCTTTGCATTAAACTTTTCGAGTCATATTTTGGTCACAAGCACAAATCATCTCGTCAATTACTACTATTATATTACCTACCTACTTAGGGCAAAAATATAAATCCCGATTCCAAAATCACATTCTGGAGCGATAATAATGTTCTTCAGTACGAATGTGATATCATAGAAAAATAATAAAAATAAATATAATCACATAAAAAATAATACTGTAGATTGTTACAATATGTAATTTAAATCCACTTTGCATTGTAAATTAAAAGATGTTCACAGAGAGTTGGCAAGTTGCGTTAAAAATTGACTCGCAACTATTTAATTTACATAGGTACTCCAAACTTTCCAATTTCCAATGCACTTTCGTATACTTACGAAGACTCCTGTTGCTGGGTTCAAATAGATAAATAAAGTTTACTTAATAATAATTACTTGAAAAATAAAAGGAAAAATTTGAATTTTACAATTCACTAATCAAAATCTTGCACATTTGAAAGCTTGGAAGATCAAGATAAACCCGTATTTTACTTCAATTATGTAAACAACTCAACAACTGTACTCCATGAAAAATTTTAAATGTACAGACAGGTTAGTTGATAGTTTGAGTCAACTACTAATTAAATGGTGAAGTTGTGGTATAGTTATTGTTATTTCATCAAGAAAATGCTGCCTATCTGCTTTGGACTATCTGCTGAAATGCCTACGCAGTTTATATTACGCAAGTTGTGTAAATGTACTTACTTGACTTGCTTTGGTTGAAAAACAATTTGTGTGTATAATTTAGATAAGAACATAATAATTTTAATTAGAAATTAGAGAAATCGCAAGAAACGAAGATGAAACATCTAATAATTTATTGCTGAACTAAATAAATAAATAAAATTTTAAAAAAAAGCATCTGCCTTTTTACTTTACTTAATTACACGCAAATTGAATTGAAATTGAAATTTTGAATACTTAATTGATTGAATGAAATCATTAATCTGTTCATTACTAGCATTAGCATTATATATTAAATAATTAAATTGTAATTAATTATTGTAAGATGGAACTATTGCGTCTCCAAGTGCCCCTGCAGTCTTGTCCTTGTCTTTTTACGTAATAAAGCTTTCAAGCAGATCATTCACGTGAGAAGTGAGAACAAATCGTGGCAAATTCAATCCTGCACGTTCATACAAAATGATCTCAAGACTTCATTTCTGATAGCACATCGATTATTATTATTGCATCTCTTCCTTTCATATAAAAATTGACGAAGCACTCTACCCACTGACGAAACGAGATTCTTCTAGTGGTCACATGGCATCATCAAGTTATTATTAAAAAATCGTTATACACATATTTATATAAGATTATACAATCAGCTGCTAAACACATAAAAAATTAAGATACTTCCAGTAACTTTCAAAAGATTTCGAACAGTAAACTACTCTGGTTTTGTGTTGAAACTTCGCCACGGTTCATCGGCATTTGCAAGCTAGTGACCACTGACTGACCCCTGAAGTACTTCTTGAGTTAAAAATTTGACAAGCAGTGGATTTTTGGATTTATCGTTGACTTCAACTCGAGATTTTGTCACTTTCATAATGCTGAAGGTAAGACATTTTAAAGCGGGTTTGTCATAATATTTCTTTTTAACCTGGGTAATTAGCATAAAAATTAAAAGCGCAAAAATTCTACAAAGTCAAAATTCGATTTCAAAATTTCATCTAGCTTTGATATAGATTAGCAATCTATATCAAAACTTCATAACATAAAATCATAGACTTTAATTAACCTTCTGTAATTTAAATACTGTGTCTTGTCCATGCAGCGATGTAGCTCGTTCGATTAAAAGTATATTTGCTGATAGGTAGTATAACAGCTTTATTATATATTGATTGTTTGCTGTCCGGAAAAGTATTTTGTGATGGATTTACTGAATCAAGCTACTTTTATAGGGTTTGGTTGGACTTGTAACTGGAGGGGCGTCTGGACTTGGAAGAGCGACTGTCCAGAGATTTGTTAAACAAGGCGGCAGTGTAGTTATTTGTGACCTGCCTAATTCTGAGGGGGCAAATCTTGCCGAATCACTTGGTCCGAGTGCTGTTTTTGCTCCAACAAACGTAAGCAATTAGTACGTACTTTCTTAGTAGTAATAAGGTAAAATAAGCATTTTTTTTATATCACTGTTTGTAAAATTGGAGAAATCCAACTAACCATTTTTAATGCTTTGTTTAAATGTGTGCGTGTAATTTTTAGTTTGCAATTTTTGCAATACATTGCATCGAATTCGTATGCAGATTTGCTAAAGTAAGAGGCAATTGGGGAAGTTTTCCGTTTGATTCTATGTAAATTCTGAACTTGAACCTAAACCGAAACCTCAAGAATCCGATCAGCACAAGCTCGTTAAAATCTGCAGTATCTGCATACAAGTCCTGAGTGTAGAGTCGGCCATAGTCAAATTCGCTATATTTTAGTATGCAATGGTTGACAAGCGGTGGAAGTGATAAACTGCTTGTACCAAAAACAAATAATTCAATAATAAAGTCATTCATAAATAAATGTTTGCACAATTTTTACAGGTAACCCTCGAAGAAGACGTAATCAATGCATTGACACTGACAAAAGAGAAATTTGGACGTTTGGACGTGGCTGTAAATTGTGCTGGAATAGGGGTGGCGTTTAAAACCTTTAATTTCAATAAAAGTCTTCCTCACAGGCAGGCTGACTTCGTCAAGGTTATCACTGTGAGTGGCGTTGTTTATTCTTGTTTTCTTCTTGAACTGACATGTCGATTTTACCCGCTTATATGATTTACAGTTTATTATGTAATATTCTTGAGCGGTAGATCAAAGTAGTACTTAAAATCCACTTACGTAACATCCTTGCAGGTAAATGCAGCTGGTACTTTTAACGTTGCAAGACTTGCTGTGGGATTGATTGGTCAGAATGAGCCGAATGCAGATGGACTCCGGGGAATCGTCATTAACACAGCTAGTATTGCTGCTTATGATGGACAGGTGGGACAAGTTGCATATGCTGCTAGTAAAGGGGCAATCGTGTCAATGACTTTACCAATGGCCAGAGACTTAGCTTCGCAAGGCATTCGAGTAATGACAGTCGCACCAGGTACAAAATCTTATAGTGTTCGTCAAATAAGTCAAATATGTATGCCAAGCGATTAGTTCGCTGCAAAAAATTAACTTGGCATTCCATTCGAATGAGGCATCGCATTTCTTAGTCGAACGAACGTCAGTCAGTTAGTGTTGATTCTCGATAGAACACCTACACTCTACGAAAATCCATTTGGACCGCATCATTTTGCCCAAAAAGTGAGTTCATGTTTAATAGTTCAAAACGCATCATTATGATGAGGTCCACATTTAACCCATGTTAGTTCCCTATCCTATGCAGATACCCCATCTAGAGCCCATCATTATGATGTATTCTAACCCACCAAAATGATGCGGTCTTAACTATAAAAAATGGACTCACTTTTTTTATGATGCGATCCAGATGCGGTCATTTGGTGCAGTGTATTTCTCTCAACTGTTCTTTTGGTCCCTATTATGCAGTATCCTTTGTGACTGACTGTACGCGTATTAATTAAAATGCTACCTAACTGAGTTCCTGTATAATTTTGTTGTTTTGAAATTGTGCAGGATTAATTGACACGCCACTTCTTCAGGCTCTGCCAGACAAAGTACGTAGCTTTCTGAGTAAAACCGTCCCGTGCCCGAATCGACTAGGAAGTCCGGACGAATATGCAATGCTTGTTGAAGCCATAATTGCAAATCCGTTACTAAATGGAGAAGTAATCCGTTTAGACGGCGCCTTGAGAATGCAGCCATAGAACCTTACATATATTGTTATGTATTTTTTTGTTGATAATACTTCCGTAGTGAAGTTTTAAAGCAAGTATTCAGTACTACAAAATGACAGACGTAGCCGGAATACAATCGTTTTCTTGATTTTTTCCTGAATAAATACTGATGTGAAAAATCATCATAGTTTAAAAATAATTGAAAGGCGTAATTTTAGCTATGACGGCAGAATATTTTACCATTGCACTGCACATAACATTATTACCTTAGTTCAAATTATTTAATGACGTAGCTGTCAACTACTACTACTCCACAGTGTTCACTCCACGTCTGTCAGCTCCGTAGTTCAACAAGAAACCCTTAACAATTTCATGCTGCAACAACAATAATTTTCCATGGAAAGATTTGTTACTATACCTACGGTAAAATCATTAATAGCTCCTCAAAATACCTAGTTCATTCGTCTATGTTGATTAATATTTTTTGCCAGATTGTCATTAGATGCCTTGGAGCGATGTTTCGTAAAATTTAGGTCAAACAACAACTTCCTTTCTGGGTCTACTTTCCGTTTTTCGCTCTTCAATAACAGTATACCCTTGTGGTAATTCTTACCCCCCAGGACGGCGCCCGTTACCGTCTGTAAAAATCTTTCATCTCAGCTGGTTCAATATCAGCGTCAATTACATCAACAAGTTGTTCCTCTTCGGTGATTTTTCAAGTTTCTCACACCGCTACCCTGTCTTCTGAAGCACCAGATGCATCTTTCTGGGTCATTTCCTTCTTTGACATTTTATTAGCTGCTTCCGAGTCCGACTTACAACGGATCTATTTAGAATGCTGTAAAAACTTTTTCCGTAAATGTTGCTCAAAACCAACTAAGTAATCCATAACGACTTGGTAGTGTATTTACAATAGGGTGACTGTGAAATGCGCGCCGTGGTAGTCAAACAAATCAATGTTTCCACCAAACATCCCCAATCTATTCTCATCTCAACATTATACAAAATGCAAAGCAATTCTTTGCACATTTAAAAAACGTGCAAAATGTGGTTTTACACAAATTTAAAAAAAGACAAAACACTGCCCAAACATGGGTTAAACGCTAAACGAGGGAGATTTGTAAGATATTCTTGTATGAAATTAAATGAGTGAACGTGTGTTGTTGGCGCTGGA